>CAUDMG010001043.1:5000-7500 GCA_958450375.1 Homarus gammarus
GAAAGTAACCAAACCTAACCTAAGCCATCATATCCTACACAAATTTATCCTAAGTTGAAGCACCCCATCCTAAGCTAACTTAACCTAACCTAAGCAAATCAAAGGCATTTTGTCTTATTAGCTCTTCTTCTTTAATTGACAATCTCTCTTCCCTTTCTCTTCGTCGCAATGTTGCTTCACTCTCTCCTCTCTCTCTCTCTCTCTCTCTCTCTCTCTCTCTCTCTCTCTCTCTCTCTCTCTCTGGTGTGAAACTCGACCCCTGAGAACTACTGTACCTCCCAGAGTCATATGTTAGTGTGGTGGCTGAGTGGGATGATAAATGTCTCTCCCGGGTGTATCTTGGTTCGAGATCCTACCAGCCAGCCAGCCAGCCAGACAGCCAGCCAGACAGCCAGACAGCCAGACAGCCACGATATGTTGGTCTTTTTTTGCTTGTTTGTTTGTTTTTGTGTTTGATTTTTGTGTGTATGAAAAAACTGAGTCAGGTCTTTGGTGGGATGATGATGATGATGATGATGATGATGATAATGATGATGATGATGATGATGATGAGGAGGAGAAGGTGATGATGATGATGATGATGATGAGGAGGAGGAGGAGGAAGGTGATGAGGAGGATGATGATGAGGAGGAGGAGGAAGGTGATGATGATGGTGATGATGATGATGAGGAGGAGGAGGAGGAGGAGGAGGAGGAGGAAGGTGATGATGACGATGATGAGGAGGAGGAGGAGGAAGGTGATGATGATGATGATGATGAGGAGGAGGAGGAGGAGGAGGAGGAGGTGATGATGATGATGATGATGATGAGGAGGAGGAGGAGGAGGAGGAGGAGGAGGAGAGGATGATGATGATGATGATGAGGAGGAGGAGGAGGAGGAGGAGGAGGATGAGATGATGATGATGATGATGAGGAGGAGGAGGAGGAGGAGGAGGAGGAGGTGATGATGATGATGATGAGGAGGAGGAGGAGGAGGGTGATGGATGATGATGATGATGATGATGATGAGGAGGAGGAGGAGGAGGAGGAGGAGGAGGAGGAGAGGAGGAGAGAGGTGATGATGAGATGATGATGATGATGATGATGAGGAGGAGGAGGGAGGAGGAGGAGGTGATGGATGATGATGATGAGGAGGAGGAGGAGGAGGAGTGATGATGATGATGGATGAGGAGGAGGAGGAGGAGGATGATGATGATGATGATGATGATGAGGAGGAGGAGGAAGGTGATGATGATGATGATGATGATGATGAGGAGGAGGAGGAGGAGGAGGAGGAGGTGATGATGATGATGATGATGATGATGATGAGGAGGAGGAGGAGGAGGAGGTGATGATGATGATGATGATGATGATGATGAGGAGGAGGAGGAGGAGGAGGAGGAGGAGGAGGAGGAGGTGATGATGATGATGAGGAGGAGGAGGAGGAGGAGGAAGGTGATGATGATGATGATGATGATGATGAGGAGGAGGAGGAGGAGGAGGAGGAGGAGGAAGAAGGTGATGATGATGATGATGGTGATGATGATGATGAGGAGGAGGAGGAGGAGGAGGAGGAGGAGGTGATGATGATGATGATGAGGTGGAGGAGGAGGAGGAGGGAGGAGGAGGTGATGATGATGATGATGAGGAGAGGAGGAGGAGGAGGAGGAGGAGGTGATGATGATGATGATGATGATGATGATGAGGAGGAGGAGGAGGAGGAGGATGATGATGAGGAGGAGGAGGAGGTGATGATGATGATGATGATGATGAGGAGGAGGAGGAGGAGGAGGAGGAGGAGGAGGGAGTGAGGATGAGGAGGAGGAGGATGAGGAGGAAGGTGATGATGATGATGAGGATGATGATGAGGAGGAGGAGGAGGAGGAGGAAGTGATGATGATGATGATGATGATGATGATGAGGAGGAGGAGGAGGAGGAGGAGGAGATGATGATGATGATGATGTGATGATGATGATGAGGAGGAGGAGGAGGAGGAGGAGGAGGAGGAGGAGGAGGAGGTGATGATGATGAGGATGATGATGAGGAGGAGGAGGAGGAGGAGGAGGAGGAGGTGATGATGATGATGATGATGGAGGAGGAGGAGGAGGAGAAGGTGATGAGGAGGATGATGATGAGGAGGAGGAGGAAGGTGATGATGATGATGATGAGGAGGAGGAGGAGGAGGAGGAGGAGGAGGAAGGTGATGATGAGGAGGAGGAGGAGGAGGAGGAGGAGGAGGAGGAGGTGATGATGATGATGATGATGAGGATGAGGAGGAGGAGGAGGAGGAGAGTGAGAGGGAGGAGGAGGAGGATGAGGAGAGGAGGGGAGGTGGTGAGGGTGAGGATAGAGGAGGAGGAGGAGGAGGAGGAGAAGGTGATGATGATGATGATGATGAGGAGGAGGAGGAGGAGGAGGAGGAGGAGAAGGTGATGATGATGATGATGATGATGAGGAGGAGGAGGAGGAGGAGGAGGAGGAGGAGGAGGTGATGATGATGATGATGATGAGGAGGAGGAGG
>CAUDMG010001043.1:12500-20000 GCA_958450375.1 Homarus gammarus
TCTCCCTTAATATGTAAACAGAAGGACCATTAAATCTACATTGTTAGGGCCCATTAAGTGCTGTGCCTGTACAGTATACGCTCTCAGGCCCTTGAGCTATAGTCTATAATCTGTTATACGACATTAAATTATATATTACCTGTGATATAATTCAGGACGTGTGGGAGTATCTTCTTACCTGAAGATGACAAACAGTTTTATCTTGTGTGTAATAATAATAATGATGATAATAATAATAATAATAATAATAATAATAATAATAATAATTATAATAATAATAATAATTATAATAATTATTATTATTATTATAATAATAATAATAATGATATAATTAATTAATTAATTATTATTATAATAATAATAATGATAATAATAATAATTATAATTATAATTATAATAATAATAATTATAATAATAATTATTATTATTATAATAATAATAATGATAATAATAATAATAATAATAATAATAATAATAATGATTATAATAATAATTATTATTATAATAATAATAATAATAATAATAATAATAATGATTATAATAATAATTATTGTTATTATAATAATAATAATAATAATAATTATAATAATAATAATAATAATAATTAACGGTTTATTGAAAATGTTCGGCAGCCCGAGGGCTGAAAATATACATTGGACATAAATGACTTATTAGATACAATACATAGGGGGGGGGGAGGGGAGGGGGTGTGTAACAAAAGCTTTCATTAGAGAAAGTTAAAGGAACATACAGTGAACATACAAATTAATGTTTACAGTGGCGGTCACGTAGGTCACGTGTGCTGAGGTGTTGAACAGCAAACACATAGTGTAGTAACTCCCTCATAGATGGTGTTATGAGGGGCTTCACATGATGCTGTAGCAACTCATTCACTACGTGGTGTCGAGGCGTTATGGAGTCACCACGTGGCCTGGTGTCACAGGACCTCACTCACTCAAGTAGTGTACAGTCTAGTGTGGTCCCAGGCCTCCCTATCGTGAACGGATTAACACAGCTCTGCTTGTTGTTGGGTCTCAGGTGCAGTTATCACTGGGTACCTGGAACCTCACTGTGTGAAGGTTTACTTGGGTACTACTCTCAGCTGTTACTGTTGCGTTGTTTTCACTGGCTTAAGCACTGTTCACCACTGTTCATCACTGTTCAGAACTAGATCCACTCCTTTCCTAAGTTAAATTGTAACTTCTGGCGAGATTTTGCTGGTATTCCGGTGGGGAGGAGGGGTTCAGGGGAGGGGGTTGGGATATGGGTCAACATAACAGTTGACCTAGCTGCTGCCAGAGCAGCGCCAGGTACTTCTTGACCCTTCGGTGTTCAAAGATTTGTGTGCGTGTGTGTGTGTGTGTGTGATGGACTCCACTCACTCAACTCTCTTCTACAGGATCAGCTGGGATAGGATTAAGGTGTGACATCACGCAGGTGTACCAACATGGCCGAATCCACCTCACACCTTTACGTAACCCCTTAAAGGTAAGTAAGTAATTGTAGGTTTATTTACGAGGAGTAGAGATGGTGTTTACAAATGGTGGTTCTGAGACTGAATCAGTTTGTTGTTTATGAAAGCCCTGACTTTACGTGGCCTGGCATAACCTAACCTAACCTAACCAAACCTAACCTAACCTAACAAAACAAAACTTAATCTAACCTCAGTCTACTTTGTCCCTACTCCTGCCTTCACCCGGACCGTCCACTTCTGAGTTACTTCTCAATGTCAACAATACCTTCTCTTCTATACTAAATTTAATTACAAAAAAGTATCTCAGGTAAACACAAAAGTACCAAAAAGAACCGTAAAAGTTCCTATTTACGTGAAGAGAAAATGGAAAGAATATTTAGTCTTTTTTAGAAATGAGGAAATTTTTTAAAGTATATAGAGAGATGGTTGTGAATTGTAGAAATATTGGAACGAAAAAAAAGATGTTACCAAAAGCTTCTCGTTCTGAGTTTTGTATCTTTGGTTATATATTTAACGAGAGGGAGGAAGAAAGAAAAACTGAGATAGGGAGAACGAAGAGTGAGAGAGAGAGGTAAGATGTAGAGAGAGACATGTAGACACGTAGAGAAACAGACAAGAAGACAGGCAGAGAAAATAGGAAAAACATAAATAAATAAACAATGAGATTTATTAAACGAGAGAGAGAGAAGGGGGAGTAGAGAGAAAGAGTGAGAGAGAAAGAGAAATATAGAGAGAATCCATAAGTCTGTGGTTCGTCCAGATTAAGTTTCAACTCTTCATCTTTACGTACACAGAAGCAGATATATACACATGCATACATGAATACACACACATATACTGTACATGAATAAATATATACCTTCACACACACACTAGTTAGCTATTGAATTAACAAACACACACACACACACACACCGTAACACAAAGATCTGCATAGTGAAATGTGGGTTGAGCTTACCGTAGACTTTTTCACCACGTTACCTGTACGCTCTTATTTTCTTCATTTTCCAATATATTTATTTATATATTATTGCTTATGTTACTGTTTATTTCTTTGTTTGTGTCACTTAGTTTTATTTTATACGTGTTAATATTTTGTTTGTATATTCATATTTTTTTTCGTTTTATATTATATTTTGTGTATATTTTTGTTTTTTTATTAATTTTATTTCTCTTTGTTATGGGACGTACTGATCTATGGGTTATTATGATGCTCCTCAACATGAAAACACAAGGGAAGATAAACGGGGAATGGAAATATTCATAATACACTAGAAACTGCAATAATATATTAAGGATTAAACATATTTACACTATGTACACAGAAAGGTGATAATTATATTACATCAACTACAGCTGAGTAACAACACCAGGACAAAATACAAGAACCTTTAACACTACAGTAAGCACATGGAATAACTTTTACCTATCACAATATACTGTACATCCTAATCCATAGGTGACCACTCAGTAGCACAAACACAAACCCTCAGAGACCCAGGGTACGTGTACACAGCGCAGGGAAGAGTCAGTCAGAACAACAGCACATCAAGGAGTGGGTGACTGCTACTGGTTGACACTACTAACTAACCTCACAGAGTTGCCAGGTTGTTTATTACTCACTACAAAGATGTAAACATTGACACAACTAATACATTATTGACAATACAACAATATACTGTATAACCCACAACAATATTTACTTCTTTATCTGTTTAAAAGTCAATATATTTTGTGAGGTTGTTTTTATTTACTTATTTAGATTAATGTGTTTTTCTATTTATTCATATTTATTCATGTTGATGTTTGTACAGGTGTGTGGTGCTAATTGCGTGTTCCTGTGAGGGGGATTTACACTCGTTAATACCCTGTATATAATCCATGATATTAATTAATGTATTCATAGGTGTGTGTGTGTGTGTGTGTGTGTGTTTATTTACTGTGAACAAATATGTGTATGTGTTTGTGTGTATACATATGAGTGTATGTACTTGTAATTATTTTTGTACGTGTGGTGTATGTTTGTGTGTGTTTAGTTCTTCTCTATATGTATGTAGGGGCCTTTGAGTATGTGTATGTATACATGTATGTGCTCGTATGTATGAGAGCATGTGCCCTTGAGCGTTTGTATACTTTTGTATATATAGATGTATCAATATTTATGTCAGTCTGTATGTTAGGTAATAATTTTCATATCAAAATATAAATAACAATTAATAAACTACCATGAAATATAATTAAAAGAGCGGCCATATTAGATAACAACCAGAAATATAAACATTTTTTTTAATCAGTGTGTCAAAAATTATTTATAGTTTGTCATGAACATAAAAGAGAAAATACTGTGATTAATTAGAGGAATATCGTGTATCATTTAACAGTTGAATATAGTAAATTATCTCATGTTATTAAGAGAGGTAACCCATTTTTAACTACCTGTGAACGTAATTAGATTTGACTGAGTGTAATTTATTTTTATTTTGTGATTCTTGTGACTGACAGCAACTGTGTGTGTGTGTGTGTGGGTGTGTGATATCATTGTTCATATTATTTGTAATATTTTTATAATGAATGATGACAGCATTAGTAAGAGTACAGGTAATAATAACAAAAGTATCTGTCTGTCTGTCTGTCTGTCTGTCTGTCTGTCTGTCATGGAGGTATAAAGGTTCCCAAGAAGTGTCACCAAGGTGGAGTTTTTGTGTGTTGATCCCAGTGATCTCAACCCCCCCCCCCCCCCCCCCCCTCCCCCTCAAGTCCCAAAAATGGAACCCCCTTTCTTAAAACACCGATTTTCTTTGGTCACAGTTTTTTTTATAGAATTAAAATTCAGTATCTTTTTTCTTTCTTTTTTTTTACACGTACATTATTTTTTTTTACCAAGGACGGACATAATAATAATAATAATAATAATAATAATAATAATAATAATAATAATAACTCAGAACAAGAACAGTAAAGCAATTTGTGGTACCATCAGATTCAATACACTTCTTCTTTAACGTTTCAATCAATGTCCACGAAAATTTTATTCCCTTTAATGTAGTCAATTTAAGGGTCCCTCAGTCGCCTTCTCTTACAGCCGTTGATTGTATCCACTATACTGCTGACCATCCGGCAAATTCATGCTGAGGGGAAGGAGCTGTTAGAGATATGAGGGGAAGAGGTGCAGGGAAGTGAGAGAGAGAGAGAGAGAGAGAGACGACACAAAAAAATATTGAAAGGACGAGAGAATAAGAAATGAAGAGTATGAGAAAGAGGGAGAATAAGATGGGAAGAGAAGGAGAGGGATAGAGAATGAGAAGAAAGAGAACATGAACAGAGAAAGAATAATAAGGAGGGGAGAGAATGAATTGTAAAGTGATTGAGAAGAGAGAAAGAGAGAGAAAATGAGATTAAGAGAGACTGGGGAGAATATGACAGAAAGAGGGTGTGGTAAAATTGGAAAGGGAGGGAACAGTTAAAAAGAGAAAGGGAGAGGAGACTTATACCCCCATTCCTCTTCTTTTCACCTTTCTCTCCCCTTCCTTCTCCCACCCTACCCTCCCCTTCCTTCTCCCACCCTTCCCTCTTTATCCTTCCCCTCTCTGTCACTCACTTTCCCTATCTATCTTCCCTTCCTCACTGCCTCCCTTCCATTTAACCTCCCCAACTCCCTCCCCCACCCTATTATCTCCCCTTCAACTCCCCTCCCTCACACCGTCCCTTCCACCCCACCTCCCCGCGCTGAGAGATACTGGAAGAGGCTGAGAGACCCTTAGAAATATTAGGGGATACTCGAAGACGGTGAGACATAATAAGAATTGCTGAGAGATAATGGGAAATAAGAGTAGGTTTTAATGCATGCATAGATAGAGGTTCATAGATTTTCAAAGAGAACTCGGAGATACGTATGCTGCTCGATGCTACCAAGAGAGTCCTTCTGAATTACTGACTCAGACCCAAAAAAATACATCTGAATGCAAATTGGGGTTGTTTACACTCCACAACGCTCCACTACGCCCCACAACGCTCCACTACGCCCCACAACGCTCCACTACGCTCCACCCTCCATTCGTCTTTCCCTAACAACCGTGCCCGCTCAGTCACCTGCATCCCTTGCTAGGGTACCTTTATAACGACGGTAACTCTTATAGCCAGCTTTTATTTGTTAACGGTACAAGAATTATTTGTCTCGTGTTTTTATTTATGGAATCAGCATAGTGAGGTTATGTTATGGTCCACAGTGTGTATCATCGTCGTCAGAGTTCGGTGTGGAGTGGCGGGTAAACAGAGTGCCCGCGCGTAATAGTCTTGGTTGGTCTAGTGTGCAGAAGTGGTATTATCTGGGGGGTTTTTAAGCATATTTATATTAAAGTGTAAAAACCCACTCTAAAATAATCCATATTTTGATAACAACAAACTTAAACACCAATATAATTACTGAACATATTTTTTATATATGAAATCGAGTATTTTTCACGTGCGTGTATTCCCCATTACTCCATTTTCACGTAAGATTTTGTTTTGGAGGAGTCAAAATTTAAACTGCTTCTTTCCTAGAGTTTATAAAAACATGAGAGAAGAGAAGAGAAGATGTCGGCCTGCTTCATATAAATTAATCCCATTATCAAGGGCATCATCCGGAAAAGGTTAGTTACTCCTTAATTGGTTTCAGTTTTCTCTGGTATCGTCATTGGCTGTGAGTCAACATTGTCCCCCTGGTCTTAATTTTAGCCGTGTCAATAGCTCAGTGAGTGCCTTTCCTGATTGACTAATTAACATAGGAAATTTTTGGACTCCTCTTAATGAAATCAGTTTAGTTACTTTATTCTTCGTCAGTTAAGGAAGGCCACTGTTATCGAGGTTTTTATAGTGTTTCATTTTATCGCTTCAACAACAGTTTAATCCGAGTTAGGGGTTACTTAGGGCTTATTAACGTGGCGTTTCAGGTCTCCATGTGGCAATTGGGGCAGAGGTCAAGAAGGTGAAGGTTGTTATTGTGTCGTTGTTCCCTTTATTCGGAGATGATCGTCTTTTATTTCAGTGTTCATTTTCCTAATCTAACCTAACGTAAGGCCCCTGAGGACTATAATGCATTATATCTGGGGCCTATTAGGACTGAGCCATAGTTTTAATGATTCAGTTAAGGTCACGATGGATTATATTTAGGGTTTATTAGTACTGGGGCCTGTTTAACCAGTCGTCACGTCCCCTTGGGCCCCAAGTCAGTGATGTGCAGGTGGGAGACGTATAGGACACACTTCCTCATCGCCGTCAGTAGAAAATAGTGTACCTCTTTCAGTAGATTTCCCCTACAGATATTCCAGTGTTTATTGTAGAAAGTGACTCTAACCCCGGCCGCTAGGATCCCCGTGGCGCTGCAGTAGTAATTTTAGCTCGTAACTCTTAACCCGGTCCCCTACACACACATCATGGCTTGCGACAGTTTTTTTTTTTTTAATGGCTAGATTTTTGTGGGTTTCGTGAGGTTTGTGTAGGCTAGGTTAGGTTAGGTTTGGTTGGGTTGGGTTAGGTTAGGTTGGGTTGGGTTAGGTTAGGTTAGGTTAGGTTAGGTTGGGTTTCCACTTTATAATTTCCATTGTCTGATTTTCTTCCCACTAGATTATTTGTTATCAAGTAAATAAAAAGAATTGTATCCATTTAACGATCCTACTTGATAATTATGCCCATCCAGAACACGGACGATATTAATCCAGTCCTTTATCCTCCATTTCCAAACGGTAACCTTGTTCTGGCGGCGGCGATAATTGGTTTCTGTAATTGGAAAACTTAAATTGGATTCTCCTCCCTGAGCGTTTTATGTTCTGGTTATGATAGTTAATTGATAATGAGGTCCATGTAGTTTAATTTGGGTGGTGAGTGTTATGGTGTGTGTGTGTGTGGTGTGTGTGAGTAAATATATACATACATACATACATACATACACGTAACTTTTCATCCGCTTAAACCTTGCCAGTTCTTTGTAAATTGACCTATTTAAGCTTGCGAGAAATTATTCAGTCTAACATCTCTCTCTCTCTCTC
>CAUDMG010001043.1:30000-72500 GCA_958450375.1 Homarus gammarus
TTGAAGACTGGTTTAACCCTTTAAAGACGAAGGTTTAACATTTTGAAGACAATGGTTTAACCCTTTGAAGACAATGGTTTAACCCTTTGAAGACTGGTTTAACCCTTTGAAGACGATGGAAGGTACAGTCTCGTTCAAGATTCTTCAAACACTGCTGGAGACAGCTAGCAACTCAGGCCGTTTGTTTACTATAGTGCGTAGTAAAAATTATGAATGACTGTAAAAGGTTATCGGTAATTGGTTACTTAGTTCCCTGTTGCTTAATATAATGGTTGGGCTTTGTTGTTTCGTATTATATTACACTACGTACTATAGTAAACAAACGGCCTTAAGTTGCCAGCTGTCTCCAGCAGTGTTCGAAGAATCTTGAACGAAACTGTACATATATTATCAACACTGGGAGAGCTGTGAGGAGATAGTGTTGTGTAGTGCGGTGGTCTTACATAAACAGATATACGTGTTGAGAATAATGGAGTGGAGGAGGTTAAAGAAACACAAGATACGAATAGATGTTACAGAGGTTGTGGAATGATGGAGGAAGAAGGTGAGAAGTAGAATAGAAGTAAAGGAAAATGACACTCAGGTGGATGACACAGGCATGACACACACCCAGGTGGATGACACATGCATGACACACACTCAGGTGGATGACATGCATGACACACACCCAGGTGGATGACATGACATGACACACCCAGGTGGATGACACATACATGACACACACCTAGGTGGATGACACATGCATGACACACTCAGGTGGATGACACATGCATGACACACACCTAGGTGGATGACACATACATGACACACTCTGGTGGATGACATACATGACACACACCTAGGTGGATGACACATACATGACACACTCTGGTGGATGACACATACATGACACACACCCAGGTGGATGACACATACATGACACACTCAGGTGGATGACACATACATGACACACTCAGGTGGATGACACATACATGACACACTCTGGAGGATGACACATGCATGACACACTGGTGGATGACACATGCATGACACACTGGTGGATGACACATGCATGACACACTGGTGGATGACACATACATGACACACTCAGGTGGATGGCACATGCATGACACACTCTGGTGGATGACACATACATGACACACTCAGGTGGATGACACATGCATGACACACACCCAGGTGGATGACACATGCATGACACACTCAGGTGGATGGCACATGCATGACACACTCAGGTGGATGACACATGCATGACACACTCAGGTGGATGACACATGCATGACACACACCTAGGTGGATGACACATACATGACACACTGGTGGATGACACATACATGACACACTCTGGTGGATGACACACACACACACTTAACTAGATGATACGTACTGTACATCAACACACACTGGATATTGTCACCACCGCCATCATTATTTCCTCGGCTTCTCCCATTAACTGCTCAAAGAGAACTAATTATATCATAGGTTTGTGAGGTTTATAGAGTCTCATAATGAACTCTGATATGACTGTGTCTGTCTGTCTGCCTGTCTGTCTGTCTGCCTGTCTGTCTGTCTGTCTGTCTGTATAATACTAACTAACCAGACAGACAGACACAAAGATGCCGTAACACTTGATTAAAAAAGTGTCCATAATATAAGATGTAAAGTGATCATATATAGATTTCAACTTAACGAGGGTGATGGTCGTTCGTACTGTTGTTGTGGGTGTTCAGCTGCCAGGGGTCGTTAGGCACCGAATACAGGTCATTGTATCTTATAATAAACAGCTTTGAAAAGATTCGAGTGGTAAGAGGCCATGATTAGTCTTGTTAATCAGTCAGTCAGTCAATTAGTCAGTCAGGCAATCAGTCAGTCAATCAGTCAGCCACTCAGTCAATCAGTTAATCAGTCAATAAAACAGTCAATCATTCAGTTACACAGTCAGTCACTCAGTCAATCAATCAGTCAGCCACTCAGTCAATCAGTTAATCAGTCAATTGAACAGGCAATCATTCAGTTACTCAGTCAGTCATTCATTCAATCAGTGAGCCACTCAGTTGATCAATCAGACAGCCATGCAGTCAGCCATACATCTCAGACAGCCATGCAGTCAGCCATACATCTCAGACAGCCATGCAGTCAGCCATACATCTCAGACAGCCATGCAGTCAGCCATACATCTCAGAAAGCCATGCAGTTCAGCCATACATCTCAGACAGCCATGCAGTCAGCCATACATCTCAGACAGCCATGCACTCAGCCATACATCTCAGACAGCCATGCAGTCAGCCATACATCTCAGACAGCCAAGCAGTCAGCCATACATCTCAGACAGCCAAGCAGTCAGCCAGACATCTCAGACAGCCATGCACTCAGCCATACATCTCAGACAGCCATGCAGTCAGCCATACATCTCAGACAGCCAAGCAGTCAGCCATACATCTCAGACAGCCAAGCAGTCAGCCATACATCTCAGACAGCCATGCAGTCAGCCATACATCTCAGACAGCCATGCAGTCAGCCATACATCCATTCTTCGACGAAAATAATAAATCCCAATAATATATTTTATTTCTCTCATACATTCATTCCCGGGTCTACTAAACTTTTATTATGGAAAACAAATACAGACAAAATACCCCTGCCCCCTCCACCCCCTCCTCTCTCCCCCTCCACCCCCTCCCCCTCTACCCCCCTCCCCTCTCCCCCTCCACCCCCTCCCCTCACCCCAGCCCCCTCCCCTCACCCCAGCCCCCTCCACCACCCCTCCCCTCTCTCCCTCCACCCCCTCCCCTCACCCCTGCCCCCTCCACCCCCCTCCTCTCTCCCCCTCCCCCTCCACCCTCCTCCGAAATCGATAATCTTCTTCCTTAGTTTAACATTAAACCTAAAAGATGCTTTGAAGTGTAGCCGGTGAGAGAAAGATGTCTCTTGTGTTTGGTGTTGACGTGAGAACGGTGACGGAGAAGACAGGGAAGGTAGGAAGGGGGGAGGGGTCGCAATCTTCGTCAAGGATACATTAAAATGTTGTATTAATAATTCAATAAAGGGTGAAATAGGAACCGAGTCTGTGTGGGTAGAAATCACGGAAGGAAGAGAAAAACTAATTATGGGAGTGATTTACAGGCCCCCAAGTCTTGGCAAAGAAGCAGCTCAGCCCATATGGCAGGAAATGAGTAGGGCAGCAAAATATAACAACCTTATGCATTATGGGGGATTTCAACTTCAGAAATAGTGACTGGGACAACATTGTAGGCGACTATGAATCTGAAGACTTCCTAGACGCAGTACAGGACAATTTTTTGAAACAACTAATTACAGAACCTACTAGAGGTGACAATATATTAGACCTAGTATTAACAAATAAAGAAAATATTATCAGAGATATCACAGTAGGGGAAGAACTAGGTATCAGTGATCACAGAGAAATCAGATTCACCCTAAATTGGGAAACGAAAAACTGACAATATGGTCAGAGTCCCAAACTTTCGGTTGGCGGATTATCAGGGGTTAAGAAGGTACCTAGGTGAGGTCACCTGGGAACAGTCACGTCAGTTCCCAGTAGGAAGGGGTGAGGTCATAGATGACACAACAATTGATCATGACTATAATATATTCACTAGTATACTACATAAAGCACAAGAACAAAATATACCATACAGAAAAATTAGGTCAAATAAGAATGAGCCAAGGTGGATGACCAGAAAACTTAAACATGACATAGGAATATAGAAAGGAATATATAAGAAATTAAAGGGAGGGGAGGAGCAGCTCAGAAACAGGTATAATGAACTATCTAGGAATGTTAAGAAAAATGTAAGGAAAGCAAAGAGAGACTATGAAATCAAAATAGCAAGAGAATCCAAGGCGAATCCCAAGGGATTTTTCCAGGTATATAGGACAAAGGTCAAGGACAAAGTTGGGCCTTTGAAGTCAGGGAGGGGAGAAGTGATAATTGACAGTGAAGAATAAGCAAAGCATTGAACAGCTACTTCTTATCAGTTTTCACAGAAGAAATTTGCGATGAAATTCCAGAGGTGGAACTGATATTTAAGGGAAAGGAAGAAGAGAAATTAAAGAATATCACTATCAGAAAAGAGGATGTTCTTAAGAAGATAAATAAACTAAAGAAAACAAAATCCCCAGGGCCGGATGAAATTTTCCCTCGAGTCTTGAAAGAGTGAAAGGAACAGATTAGCGGACCCCTCGTAATCTTATTTACAAAATCATTAGACACTGGAGTTGTGCCAGACTTGTGGAAACAGGCAAATGTAGTACCCATATTCAAAAAGGGAGACAGAGCATCAGCGTCAAATTACCGGCCGATCAGTTTGACGTCAGTAGTGGGGAAATTTCTTGAATCAATTATAGCAGATAGCATCCGATCGCATCTACAGAAAAGCAAATTAATCTACGACTCTCAACATGGGTTTACAAAGGGAAAATCTTGTCTAACAAATCTGCTAACGTTTTTTAGGAAAGTCTTCGAGGCAGTAGATAATGACGAAAATTCCGATGTCATTTACTTAGACTTTAGCAAAGCATTTGACAGAGTACCGCATCAGAGGCTTCTGAGAAAAATTAAGGCTCATGGTATCGAGGGGAAAGTTTTAAATTGGATAAAATCATGGCTCACCGATAGAACGCAGAGGGTTAGCGTAGATGGTGTTAAATCTGAGTGGGGCCGTGTAACCAGTGGGGTTCCCCAGGGGTCAGTACTAGGCCCACTCTTGTTCATAATCTACATAAACGATTTAGATACTGGGATCAGCAGTGACATAAGCAAGTTTGCGGATGACACCAAAATAGGGCGGCAAATTAATTCAGGGCAGGATGCAAATGCATTACAGGAGGATCTAAATAAACTGCAGGGGTGGTCTGAAAAATGGCAAATGAAATTCAACACCAGCAAGTGCAGCGTACTTAATATTGGAAGAACAAATACTTATAATGTATACAGCCTTAACAACATCAACCTAGAGAAGTCGACTTGTGAAAGAGACCTAGGGGTACTTGTAAGCCCGGACCTACGGCCTAGAAAACAGTGCGTTAATGTTCGAAAAAAGGCAAACAGAGTATTGGGTTTTATGTCTAGAAGTGTAAGCAACAAGAGTGCAGAGGTCTTATTGCAACTATATCTTGCGCTAGTCAGGCCGCACCTCGATTATGCGGTCCAGTTCTGGTGCCCCTATTATAGAATGGATATAAATTCACTAGAGTCGGTGCAGCGAAGAATGACGAAATTGATTTCGGGACTTAGAAACCGTCCATATCAAGATAGGTTAAAGAAACTAAACTTGCATTCCCTAGAAAGACGAAGAGTGCGGGGAGATTTGATAGAAGTATTTAAGTGGGTGAAAGGAATCAATAAAGGGGATATAGATAAAGTTCTTATAATATCCGAGCAGGATAGGACTCGTAGCAACGGATTTAAGTTGGATAAGTTTAGGTTAAGGAGGGAGATAGGAAGAAACTGGTTCACAAATAAGGTGGTGGACGAGTGGAACAAGCTTAGCAACTTTGTAGTAAGTGCGGGAACTCTGGAAAGTTTCAAAAGGAGGCTAGATAGATTCATGGATGATAGAAAGTGGTAGTAACTCTCGACAGGAGCTGCCATGCACAGGCCAACCGGCCTTTTGCAGTCTCCTTATTTTCTTATGTTCTTATGTTAAGAGACGAGAACTCACCTGACACAAGTTGAAAGAAATAGTTAATAATACAATTTACTTGTTTTTTGGTTGTTTGATTTTGTTATATTTTTGTTTTTGGGTGATGTGTTTTCTTGGTATTAGATATTAAAGTTTTAAGGTATAATTGAACTACCTGGAGATTAGTCAGCACCAGTTTATTTCACCTGAAGATTAACCACCCTAACGCTCACCTAACCTAACTTAAGCTCATCCCCCAGGTAGCGTTAGGGTGATTAATTTTCAGGTGAAATAAACTAGGGTGTCTAATCTTCAGGTGATGCGCATGACACGTTAAATGAGCTGATATCTACAAAGAATGGCAGTCAGTACAGACCCTTCACAGACACACCACCACCCTCGACACACAGTACAGACCCTTCACAGACACAGCACCACCCTCGACACACAGTACAGACCCTTCACAGACACACCACTACCCTCGACACACAGTACAGACCCTTCACAGACACACCACCACCCTCGACACACAGTACAGACCCTTCACAGACACACCACCACCCTCGACACACAGTACAGACCCTTCACAGACACACCACTACCCTCGACACACAGTACAGACCCTTCACAGACACACCACTACCCTCGACACACAGTACAGACCCTTCACAGACACACCACCACCCTCGACACACAGTACAGACCCTTCACAGACACACCACCACCCTCGACACACAGTACAGACCCTTCACAGACACACCACTACCCTCGACACACAGTACAGACCCTTCACAGACACACCACCACCACACCTGACTGGGCCTCACACAGGCTCCATTAATTAAAACGCGACCATCACACCTCTCGTTTTCACCCTTAATTACTCACACAACGTTGATCAAATGACAGTTTATCATTTCAATTAAGGTTCCTTTGTGTAGCATCCAACTAATTATTTTGCAGCTGTGTCGGGCGTTAGTTGATAGACATTGTGTATTTATTTTTTTTTATTTAAATTTTTTTTCAAGGTGAATTTTTTTTTTTCACTTTTTGGTGATTAACATTTTTGTGTGTATAATAATAATAATAATAATAATAATAATAATAATAATAATAATAATAATTAAACAACAATAATAATGATAATAATGATAATAATAATAATAATAATAATAATAATAATAATAATAACAACAATAGTAAATAACAACAACAACAACAATAATAATAATAGCCTAAGACACACCTATTAACAACGGCCTGCTAATAACGTGTTCAGTTCCCAACATTTACTGGACTCAACAGCGGCCCAAGGAAATAATGGTATGCAAATTAGGTTGAAAACACATTTTAATTACCACTGACTGAGCGCCTCTATGTGTGGTGTTGTTAACTGGGTCATTATTATTATTAGTATTATTATTATTATTATTATTATTATTATTATGTTGTTGTTGTTGTTGTTGATGGTTGTCGTTAGTAGTAGTAGTAGTAGTAGTAGTAGTCATACAGAGAAGTATAGTTGTCAGTCTTTGTTATTTAGGTCACGTTAGATGTGAACTCTCGCTGTTGCTATTTTTTCCCACCATTCAGGTCACAAATATCACGTGTTTTTGTTTGGTAAAATCCCAATCGTATTTTTACACCAGGAGGAAAACTAGACCTCGACCTTGTGTCATAGGTATTGATCAGAACGCACCATTGACAACGCGGTATGAGAATTTGAACGTGTTTTCATTGGTCAGCAGGTACTAGTGGAGGGGGAGTGGGAGGAGAGGCACAGGTGTTCTTGTCATAGAGTTTGGTCCTTTTGTTACTGTCGGGGTGGGTGTATGTGTACATAGTTATACATACATGGGTTGTCACACACACACACACACACACACACGCACACACACTTGCAAATTACATTCTTTTCAGTTCGTTTTATTATTTTTTTTTCTGTTCTTTTTTTTATTTATTTTTTTCGTGAAGGAGCAAGAACGCAACACACTGAACTCTCTTTGAAATTAATTAAAAAAACGCTTACGGGTCTAGAGTGAGCGATGTAGTCTCAACATTTCAGGCTTTTGGCTATAACAGGTTTTTAAATACGTAAATACCTATTAATTTACAAGATATATATATTTACTACAGGTGTTTAATATATTATGATTTGTTTGACGGTGATATTGATGAAAAGCAGAAAAGAGAGAGAGAGAGAGAGAGAGAGAGAGAGAGAGAGAGAGAGAGAGAGAGAGAGAGATTGCTAGACAGACAGACGGACAAACAGGTATGAGAGTAAGAGAGACAGAGAGAAAAAGATAAAGGTGAGAGGGAGAAAAAAGAAAGAGGAGACAAAAGAAGTAGGGAGAGATAAATAAAAACAGGACAGAGGATTGAGGAAAAAAGAGAAAAAGAAAGTTGAAAGTAAAAGAAAAACGACGAAAACTGGAGATAAATAAATGGTGGCAGGACCTGGGGTGGTGGCAGGACCTGGGGTGGTGGCAGGACCTGGGGTGGTGCAGGACCTGGGGTGGTGCAGGACCTGGGGTGGTGCAGGACCTGGGTTTGTGGCAGGACCTGGGTTTGTGGCAGGACCTGGGGTGATGCAGGACCTGGGGTAGCGCAGGACCTGGGGTGATGCAGGACCTGGGTTTGTGGCAGGACCTGGGGTGGTACAGGACCTGGGGTGGTGCAGGACCTGGGGTGGTGCAGGACCTGGGGTGATGCAGGACCTGGGGTGGTGCAGGACCTGGGGTGGTGCAGGACCTGGGTTTGTGGCAGGACCTGGGGTGGTACAGGACCTGGGGTGGTGCAGGACCTGGGGTAGCGCAGGACCTGGGTTTGTGGCAGGACCTGGGGTGATGCAGGACCTGGGGTAGCGCAGGACCTGGGTAACCTATCTGTGACTTCGGGGTGATAAAAACGGCTCGTTAATATCATATCGCATGGTCGGTTTGCTGAATGGAGATGGCGGTGTAGTTGGCAAGCCGAGCGTGTCATATGAAATATTGAGGACATTATTGTTCTCCCCACTTGCCGTTCATATCCTTCTTTACCTACTGTATTTATTTTCTTTTTTCTTTTATTTTTTAATTCCATTCAGTACTTCCTTCTTTTTACATTATCATATGGGCATTTATATGATAATGTTAAAAAAATTGGGCAACAAAAAACGATTGGAAAATGGGTTAACTTTTTTAATCTTCCATAGATGACCATTATATATTTTAAAGAAAACTATATAAATCCGTTTTCTTTATATTAATTTTGCCTTATTTTATTATTTATCTTTTTTTTTCTCTTATAAAATATGGGACCATTATCTTCCGACGCAATACGAAAAGAAACTCAAAATAACTATAACCCTAACAACTATAAGCCTAAAACCCTCATATATTTTCGTTTATTCCCATTATATAGATTCATTTTCTTTATCTTGTTTGCGTGAGAAATCTGTAATATTTTCTGTCCAGGATTCCAAAAAAAATATATATATAAATGCGTGAAAATTTTTTATATAAATTTGACAAAAAATGGGAATATTTAAACTGAGCTTAAGCCAAGATTCCTTGATCAGGGTAACAGACACACATCCTATTAACAGACAGATAAACAGACAGAAAATAGATATACATAAACAGATAAAAAAGACAACCAAAAAGACTAAAATGAAGACGAACAGAAAGATACAGAAAGACCTATAAAAAGCACAGAGATAAAGTGACTGATAAAACACTCAGTAAAGCATATAAACTGACAGCCACACAGACAAATCCGCACATAAACAGACAGACAGACAGACGGATAAAGCCATATCATACAAAAAATGTCTAATTTCACTGGACCGGACCAAATTTGTTTACCTCTATGGATGACCCGCCACCTACAGTGTTTACATTCGCCATATTTTCAGCCCATGACATATTTCCCAGGTATATGTATATTATTTTTTTTTCAATCACTAATATTTCTTTTTATGTAAACTGTGAGTCTCGTGCTTCACTAAATATTTTGCTTGGAATTTTATTATTATTATTATTATTATTATTATTATTATTATTATTATTATTATTATTGTTGTTGTTGTTGTTGTTGTTGTTTGTCAGTTTAAAAAAATGGTTCTATTTTTATATGAAATTAAAGGGGACCAAATTTATTAGAACTACTACTACTACTACTATTTTGTAGTAAGTGCTGGGACGCTGGAAAGTTTTCAATGGAGGCTAGATAGATTCATGGATGATAGAGAGTGGCTGTAACTCCCGACAGGAGCTGCCATGCACAGGCCAACCAGCCCATTGCAGACTCTCTCTCTCTCTCTCTCTCTCTCTCTCTCTCTCTCTCTCTCTCTCTCTGTAGACTCCCCAAGATCAAACACATTATCCTCGTCGTGTGTTATTGGAACCGAGGAGGAGTGTACACAGTTCTCGACCACTGACTCCAACAGTCTTCAATCAACTTCCCATAAGACCGCACGTAAATCTTTTTCCTCTCCACCTTAACTGGCTGGCTGAGTGGCTAAGAACCTCTCTGACTGTAAAAGTATCTGAAAACATATTTAACTGGTTATATTAGGATAGGTTAGGGTAGGTTTTATTATGTTTTGTTAAGTTATATGTGGATAGGTTAAGTTAGGTTAGCTTTAGGGTGTTTGCTCATCACGTAAAGTAAACTGGGGTACCTAAGAGCCTGGTTACACTGTAGTTATTTTAAGCTGCCTTAGTGCTGAGTTCTCTACACAAGCACTACTAATCTTTCTCTGTCTCTCTCACTCGTTCTCCTGCTGCGTCACCTTGGTCAGTTCTCCGTCCTCCCTTCCTTTCCCTTCCGCTTCCCTTTCTGTCTCTACTGTTGAGGAAATTGTGAGTTACTTGCAATACGAGTGGAAGAATCAACTTAATCTTGCAAAGTGGGTGTGGTGCAATATGTGATTGTTGACTCACCGCATCTAATAACTTGCACCGTATCCCATTTTCTTGTGTTGACGCGTATACTAAATCACGTTTTCTGTTCATTCAGGAAACAAACATTTGTACTGTAATATATTTCTATATTTAGTTCATAATCTTATTTATTTCCGTGTTATTTAAGATTAATTTTGTGTATTGTATGTTAAAGATTGTATTGTCATTTACTGCTTGTGTTAATGTTTGTGTTAGATTAATAAACTACTGTACAGTTTGTTGTTAGTATTGAAAACAGTGGCTAGTCTGACTTAACGTATCCAAATGATTCACAGTTCATTAGAATGAATCGAAACATCTCGTATCCTTCTAATGAACTTCAGTTGACCAATCATCATCTTCCCTGAGCTTAGACTCACTTCACCACCTCCAGTGTTGACTGACTCGGTTTACTCTCCGCGCTACAGGACCTTATTTACCGCTGAAGTATCTCGCCGTCTTTGTCTCTTTCATATATAATCAAGTAAGGTAACCTCAGTCATTGTTCTAGACCTGAGGGTATTGTCTCACCTCCCTACACGACAAGCTGTAAATACTCCTCCCTGTGTGCCTGTGAGTGTTCGTGTGGTCACTCCCTGGGTGTTCATATCGATGTTGTTTGTATAACCTCACAACTGGTTTACTGTTATATGTTATTAAGCTTCACGTTAGCTATTTGTATAACTTATTTATAAATAACTCTCTACTTGTTGACCTAGACTTAAGTTATAATTATCGTCGAAAGTAATAATATTTGAGACAACTACTGTATGTTATTCAGAGTAGAGCTGACCATCTCTTATTCAACCCTAGACACTGATACAGAAATTAAACAGGGCCGTTCGTCTATGATAACTTTAATTTATAACACTATCTTGCCATTTGTATATTTTTGTTTTGTTTATTACTTGTTTCTACGTTTTTCTCTGTTCGTTGTCTGTTTTATTCATATTTATTCATTTACGTTTTCCTGTCGTAGTATTTTACAACGTCTTTCATTTTCTTTCGACTATCTTTCAATTCTTTCAATTCCTTACTTCATTTTCTTCCTGTCTTTATTTATTTTCTTTCATAGTAAAACCCATTTTTTTAATATTCTCTGTATATTTCCCTAAACCTCATATTTTCCCCAAATTTCGTAAATAACGCTCCACATTTCCCTCTCTACCCCCATAACTCGCCCATTTTCCTTCCCTATACCCCATAAGTCACCCATTTTCTTATTTTTACCCTCAAGTCACCCATTTTCCTCCTTTTACCCCCATAAGTCACCCATTTTCCTCCTTATACCCCATAAGTCACCCATTTTCCTCCTTTTACTCCCATAAGTCACCCATTTTCCTCCTTTTACCCCCATAAGTCACCCATTTTTCACCTTTTACCCCCATAAGTCACCCATTTTTCACCCTTTACCCCCATAAGTCATCCATTTTTCACCTTTTACCCCCATAAGTCATCCATTTTCCTCCCTTTACCCTCATAAGTCACCCATTTTCCTCCTTATACCCCCATAACCCACCCATTTTCCTTCCCCTTACCTTCATGCGTCACCCATTTTCCTCCCTGTACCCCATAAGTCACCCATTTCCTTCCCCTTACCTTCATGAGTCACCTATTTCCTTCCCCTTACCCTCATGAGTCACCCATTTTCCTCCTTGTACCCTCATGAGTCACCCATTTTCCTCCCTGTACCCTCATAAGTCACCCATTTCCTTCCCCTTACCTTCATAAGTCACCCATTTCCTTCCCCTTACCCTCATGAGTCACCCATTTTCCTCCCTGTACCCTCATAACTCGCCATTTTCCTCCCTTTACCCTCATAAGTCAACCATTTTCCTCCCTGTACCCTCATGAGTCACCCATTTTCCTCCCTTTACCCTCATAAGTGACCTATTTTCCTCCCTGTACCCTCATAAGTCACCCATTTTCCACCCTGTACCCCATAAGTCACCCATTTCCTTCCCTGTACCCTCATAAGTCACCCATTTTCCACCCTGTACCCCATAAGTCACCCATTTCCTTCCCCTTACCTTCACGAGTCACCCATTTCCTTCCCCTTACCCCATAAGTCACCCATTTCCTTCCCCTTACCTTCATAAGTCACCCATTTTCCACCCTGTACCCCATAAGTCACCCATTTCCTTCCCCCTTACCTTCACGAGTCACCCATTTCCTTCCCCTTACCTTCACGAGTCACCCATATCCTTCCCCTTACCTTCATAAGTCACCCATTTTCCACCCTGTACCCCATAAGTCACCCATTTTCCACCCTGAACCCCATAAGTCACCCATTTCCTTCCCCTTACCTTCATGAGTCACCCATACCCCTTCCCTTTACCTTCATAAGTCACCCATTTTCCACCCTGTACCCCATAAGTCACCCATTTCCTTCCCCTTACCTTCACGAGTCACCCATTTCCTTCCCCTTCCCTTCACGAGTCACCCATTTCCTTCTCCTTACCGTCACGAGTCACCCATTTTCTTCCCCTTACCTTCATGAGTCACCCATTTTCCACCCTGTACCCCATAAGTCACCCATTTCCTTCCCCTTACCTTCATGAGTCACCCATTTCCTTCCCCTTACCCCATAAGTCACCCATTTTCTTCCCCTTACCTTCATAAGTCACCCATTTTCCGCCCTGTACCCCATAAATCACCCATTTCCTTCCCCCTTACCTTCACGAGTCACCCATTTCCTTCCCCTTACCTTCACGAGTCACCCATTTCCTTCCCCTTACCTTCATGAGTCACCCATTTCCTTCCCCTTACCCCCATAAGTCACCCATTTTTCACCTTTTACCCCCATAAGTCACCCATTTTTCACCCTTTACCCCCATAAGTCATCCATTTTTCACCTTTTACCCCCATAAGTCACCCATTTTCTTCCCCTTACCTTCATAAGTCACCCATTTTCCGCCCTGTACCCCATAAATCACCCATTTCCTTCCCCCTTACCTTCACGAGTCACCCATTTCCTTCCCCTTACCTTCATAAGTCACCCATATTCCACCCTGTACCCCATAAGTCACCCATTTCCTTCCCCTTACCTTCACGAGTCACCCATTTCCTTCCCCTTACCTTCACGAGTCACCCATTTCCTTCCCCTTACCTTCACGAGTCACCCATTTCCTTCCCCTTACCTTCACGAGTCACCCATTTTCCTCCCTGTATCCTCATAAAGTCTCCCATTTTCCGCCCAATTTTCCTTCCAGTATTTTGAAACAGAATTCGGGGCCATTTTTTTCCGGTTATTCTCCCTTGTTAGTTCAGCCATTACGCATTTGAAGAAGTTTCTCTTACGCTTCTGTTGACCAGGTAATTGGAATTCTCTCTCTCTCTCTCTCTCTCTCTCTCTCTCTCTCTCTCTCTGTCTCATTCATTCTATTTATTGTTTTATTTTTTGTCTTTGTTCCTTATATTATCTCTCTTTCTCTTCATCTATGCCTTTTTTACTCTTTATCTCTCATTTTCCGTTTCCCCTTCTTTTTGTTTTACTTCTCTCCATTTTTTTTGGTTCTCTTTACCTTTCTCTCTGTCTCTTTTTTCTCTCTGTTTATCTTATTGTTCCTCCCTTTCCTTCTTTTTGTCTTGACTTAAATAACAAAATTAAATGGATGAAGGAAAAAAGTGAATAATAGAATGGTAAATAAAATAAGAAAATAATACGTCTTTATTATTAATGTTAAGAAGATAATTTAAAAAAATGATAAATGATTCCTCGTCTAAAAAAAAGAATTATGAATCAATGTAGAATTTCTCCTCGCTTAATGTGCTGAATATTTAATGGTGTAAAATTAGACGGGGGGAAAAAAATTCGAATTCACTTGGATGGTTCATTAAATAATTCTTACATTACGTTCTCTCTCTCTCTCTCTCTCTCTCTCTCTCTCTCATATAATCTCTTTTCCTTTCTTTTCTTTCAATATGTCCTTACCACCAACCCTCAATCTTACATTCAATTTCTTTCATTCGCGACTTTCACTTCCATGTGGTCTCCCTCCCGCCTTTTCACCGACACACAGAAGAATCCTTCCTTGAACAGCAGCATCGTCTTGGTCTCTGTAAGATCTTTTGAGGCTGCCGTAGTCACTGCCTTTGTAATGCTCCTTCACCATTCTCTTATGTTATTTACCTATTTCTTCCTTTTTTTTCATACAGGTCACTCACATTTGTCATTCCTTCTTCGTTTTTTTTAATTACTACAGATTACTTTTCGTCCTTACGTTCATTGTTTTTTTATTTGTTACTTTTACGTTTATTTTCCTCATTTCCTTCACCTGAACAACTTTCTAATCGAGCCTTTACCAAATTATATAATGAACTGGGCTGTCATTTTGTGCCCAGTACGTGAAATGGGTTCCCGACCTAAACCAAGTCGACCTAACCTAACCTAACCTACGGGGGGGGATCCTATCCTATCCTCACGTAGCTTATCCTAACCTAACCTTACGTAAGCCAACCTAACTTAACCTGGGCTAAATTACGAGCCTATTAAGCGAACTACGCAAAATGACTAAACATAACGTAACCTTAGCTAACATAATAAAGGTTAACCAGGTTACATTAAGTAAGGTTCGGTTTGGTTAAAACAGGTTAAGTTAAGTTGGATTGGATTGGTTTAGGCTAGTTTGGGAGGCAATTTCACCAGCGGGGCGTAATATATACACATAGTTCACACAGGAATCATACAAATTATATACTGTACCTTCTATTATGTGTTATATTATGTACCCTACAGGTTATATTATATGTGTGCACTATTTATATACCGTGTGTGTGTGTGTGTGTGTGTGTGTAATAATAATAATAATAATAATAATAATAATAATAATAATAATATTTAACGGTTTAATGAAAAAGTTCTGCAGCCCGAAGGCTGAAAACATACATTGGACAAAAATTACTTATTACATACAAAGACATGGGGGTGGGTGGGTCATTTAACAAAAGCTTTCATTACTGAAAGGGGAAGGAACATGAACTGAACATACAAATTACTATAGTTTACAGTTGATGGCCCCGGCCTGGACTGGTCATGGGGACACCAGGTGGTGTGGTGTTCACGTGGTGCAGTAACTCGTCCTCGGGTGTTGATATGAGGGACCTTCCGTGGTCACGGGGACACCGGGTGGTGTGAGGTGGTGTCACAGTACCTCTCTGCTCGGTGATGTGTTATCTCGTAGTCAGGTGCATAGCCCGCCCTCTCTTGTTTCAGGGTGGACGGATTAACACCTGGTCAGAGGATGGTTCCCAGGGGAACTTATCTCAGTGGTGGGTCACGGATCTCACTGGTACTGTCTAGTGCTGAATTCACTGGCTTAAACACTGTTCATCACTGTTCAACACTGATCCCACTTCTTTCCGAAACGAAATTGCCACTTTTGGTGGTGAGGATGGGTCGGGGAGAGGGACTTGAGGAATGAGCCGAACATTGGCCAAGGGGGGCCGCTACTCAGCAGGAGCAGCGCCTGAATAGGTCTTGACCCTACGGTGGGCAAGGATGTAGTGTGTGTGTGTGTGTGTGTCTAACTTTTTCTGTGGCATATGTGTGTGTCTGACTCTTTGTTAACACCCTGTACATTTTTATACTTTTGTACGCTAGTGTTGTTATAAAACTGGTTCTCACTCTATTGTGGTTTACAGGTTAATTGATCAAGTTACCTGTGTTGTAAATTTCCACAGGTAGAGGGTCAGGCAGGTCAACCAATAGCCAGAGGTCTGGGTATTTTACACTTCTAACTATGGACCTTAATAACCAAGTTCATTTTTTTAACTCTCCTCTTTTGTTTTGATTTTTCTTTTGTTTTGAGGTAATGGCGTGGGGGGGGGGAGTCGGGTTGGCGTGGGGAGGGGGGGGGTGTCGGGTTGGCGAGGGGAGGGGGGAGTCGGGTTGGCGAGGGGGGGAGGGTGTCGGGTTGGCGAGGGGAGGGGTGTCGGGTTGGCGAGGGGAGGGGGGAGTCGGGTTGGCGAGGGGGGGAGGGTGTCGGGTTGGCGAAGGGAGGGGGGAGTCGGGTTGGCGAAGGGAGGGGGGGGGAGTCCGGTTGGCGTGGGGGGAGGTGTCGGGTTGCCAGATGTGTGATTATGTGGATTTTTATGGTGATGTTTAGAGAGTGTTTGTCCTATATACATTAGTGTTTGTTTGTTTGTTTGTTTGTTTGGACGTGAAGTAAAGTGTTTCTCTATATATGTATAATGGAAGTGTTTCTTGATGTCTCTGTTTGTAATAAAGTCTTTGTTTTGTACGTACATGTGTGTGTTTGTTGCGTACGTGTGTTTATTGCATATTGTGTGTGTGTGTGTGTTTGTTTTGTAGTCTTACTTCTTATTTTTCACCCCCCTTTTCTTTTATCTCCCCACACCTCACATCCCCCCTCCCCATCCTCCCCTCCCCATCCTCCCCTCCCCATCCTCACTTCCCCATCCTCACCTCCCCATCCTCCCCTCCCCATCCTCCCCTCCCCATCTTCCCCTCCCCATCCTCCCCTCCCTCACCTCCCCTCCCCATCCTCCCCTCCCCATCCTCCCCTCCCCAATAGTGGAACATGTACGGCCATGGAGATAAAATAATCCAATAATACCTGTATAATACAAAGAGGATTAGGGAGGTAGAGAGAGGGGAGGAAGAGGGAGAGAGGGGAGGAAGAGGGAGAGAGAGGAGGAAGAGAGAGAGAGAGGGGGAGGAAGAGAGAGAGAGAGGGGAGGAAGAGAGAGAGAAGGAGAGAGGGGAGGAAGAGGGAGAGAGGGGGGAGGAAGATAGAGAGAGAGGGGAGGAAGAGAGAGAGAGAGGGGAGGAAGAGAGAGAGAGGGGAGGAGAGGGAGAGGGAGAGAGGGGAGGAAGAGGGAGAGAGAGGAGGAAGAGAGAGAGAGGGGGGAGGAAGATAGAGAGAGAGGGGAGGAAGAGAGAGAGAGGGGAGGAAGAGAGAGAGAGGGGAGGAAGAGAGAGAGAGGGGGGAGGAAGATAGAGAGAGAGGGGAGGAAGAGAGAGAGAGGGGGAGGAAGAGAGAGAGAGAGGGGAGGAAGAGAGAGAGAGGGGAGGAAGAGAGAGGGAGAGGGAGAGAGGGGAGGAAGAGATAGAGGAGGAAGAGAGGGAGATAAAGAGAGAGGGGAGGAAGAGAGAGGGAGAAGGAGAGAGGGGAGGAAGAGAGAAAGAGAGAGGGAGATAAAGAGATAGATGAGGAAGAGAGAGAGAGAGAGAGAGAGAGAGAGAGAGGTGGGGATAGAGAGTGAGAGAGGGAAATAAAGAGAGGAAAGGTGTCATATAGGTGATCATGTGTTTACTTCTGTAGAAAAAAACATAAGAAATATCATACTACACACACACACACGCACACACACGCACGCACACACACACACACACACACACACAGTCACACACACACACGCACACGCACACACACACACACAGTCACACTCATCCACACACACACACACACACACACACACACACACACAGTCACACTCATCCACACACACACACACACACACACACACACACACACACTTACTACTACTTTGCTGTCACTCAGGATCGAGTATGACGATCATGCAGGTGTGATACAATGATATGAGTTATTAAGGATGTGACTACGCTGGTGAGTTTCAAGGTGACTGAAGACGCCGATGCGATACCGACAGAGTTGTTCACATATGTTGCCCATGTAGATGGCTCCATCTAGTGCGGGAGGGGCTGGGGCAGTGTCTTTCCGGCGCTGGCGCTTGTCTGCCTCGGTTTGCAGTCGGGCTAATTCGAAAGTATTGACACCTTCTCGTGTGGTGATCCTCCAAGCGTTACGGTGTGGAGTGATCGTCTCCCAGGTGAGGGGGTCGATGTGGCACTTTTTCAGGTTTGTCTTAAGACTATCCTTATAACGTTTCCGTTTCCCACCTGCATTACGTGTACTATTCGTTAGGTGACGGTAAAGTAGCTGCTTTGGCAGTCTACTGTCGTCCATGCGGGTAACATGGTCAGTCCAACGAAGTTGTTCATGAATAATGGTAGTCTCGATGCTCCTACAGTTGGTGTCAGCAAGAACACTGGCTTTTGTTCTCTTGTCTTCCCGGCGAACTCGGACGATGGAAGGTAGACTACGTTGGTGAAAGTTTTTAAGTGCCTTGAGGTGCCTCTTGCATGTGACCCATGTCTCACTGTCATATAGCAGGGTGGGGAGGACTACTGCTCGATGTACGTGCAACTTTGTAAATAATTTCAGCTCCACAGACACACACTTAATATCTTAATTCATTTCGTCTACATTTAGTCCCCCTGATCGGTTCGGAAGGTTTGGAGTCAGTAGTGTAAAGCTGTCCTCTTCTGTGCCTCAGCCAGTGATATTAGTACTAAGGATAAGCTGTTTAACATCATGCTCTTGTGTCTGTTTCAGAGACTCGAGTGGCATGTCGTGTGCCGTGGGAATAGTTAAAGGGATCAGGCTTTTATTCTCACCTCCACGTTCACATCTCAGATAACCCCCAAGTTTGTTATGACTCTTCCTGGACAGTGAATTTTTATCTTCCAATAGGATATGTTATCGTGTATCTCTTGTTAGAACGAGGGAACAAATAATATCTTGAATAATGGCAGGTTGAGGGAGAGGGCGATGTACTGTACTCTACAGAACTAAACAAATAATGTTTGGAATACCTTCTTTTTTTAACATTCAGTGTCATAATATTCTGACTTCTACTGTATAACTATACTCTGCCTACGCTACCGTTCACGGGATGAATATGGGTGCACAATAAACTAGCCGCTGTATGTGGCAAAATTCAAAAGCGGATCCCCGCCTTTTTTATTACATACTAGGAAACATCTCACACTCACACACACACGTATAGATGATCAGTAAGGAGGAGCCTCGACCTGAGCCCTGACAGAACGTTACAGGTGTACTATTTCGTCAGGCCGCGGTGAGGAAGTATATGAGAGTGATTTAGGAAGTTATATTTATGTTCCATATAACATATTTATGGTTTGTGTGTGTGTGTGTGTGTGTGTGTGTGTGTGTGTGTGTGTGTGTCGGTCTGTCTGTAATTAGGTTAGCTTATGTTTGGTTAGTTATTAGTTGGAGTAAGTTGTCGTGGAGATTTTTCAGGTTAGGTTAGATTAGATTAGGTTAGGTTGTGTTAGATTAGGTTAGTTATTAGTTGGAGTAAGCTGGAGTTAAGATTCTTCTGGATATACAAAACACTAAAGTTATTATCCAGCGTAATCCTCCCACACACCCCAGCAAAATGATTCACAATGGAGACTGATTAATGAATGCTTGTGTTGTGATAATAATTCCTCTTATTGATTAACGAACTTTAAATAAAATGGAACAAGGTTGAGTGATGGTTGTTGAACTGATATAGAAATGTTAAGTGGTAGTAGATATAGTGTAAAATAAGTCATTGAGTGATACTGTAGTTGTGTAGTACCCAAGTTTGGTTCACTTGTATGTTACTGAGGAAATTATTCAATCAGGATTTTTTTACAAGGATGATTGGTGTACCTGAAGTTGATGATCGTTTTTTTTTTTTTTTTTTTTTTTATTATAATGGTTGCCCCTCCTGTAATGAGAATGGCCAGGCCCAAGGGCCACCTAGGCGTGAATTTGTTTAAGGTGTTGAAGCTGTCGCCAACACAACAACCACACCCTGAGTTAATGAGCTGAGTGACCCAGTGTCAAGGAATAGTCCGTGGCCAACTGCACTGGCTAACCATTACCCTGTAACACGACGCGCGAATCGATTAACATCCAGGTCCCCAATTACTGTTGGGTAGACAGAGGCAAATGACGTAAAGAAACTTGCTCATGGTCTCACCCTGCCCGGAAATGGAACCTGGGTTCGTTCGCTTGCGAGGCGAGCAAGCTGACAATTACACCGTGTGTCGCCAACGTGTACACACAGACACACACACACACACACACACACACACACACACACACACACGTCTCCTGAAGTAGATATGAGAGAGAGAGAGAGAGAGAGAGAGAGAGAGAGAGAGAGAGAGAGATCTATGCAGCTTATTATCATCCTACACCAACAGGAAGCGACAGACAGACAGACAGACACATCACAACCACCAAGTTTTTGGCAAATTAACATAATCTCTTGTCGTGTCCGTGTGGCTGTCGTTTGTCAATCCAGCAATTTCTCTTCTTTCTTCTCTCATGATTATTTCTTCTTTTATTTAATTTTTTTGTTGATTTTCGTCTTCATTTCTTCATTTAAAATTTTCGTGATTTCTTTCCTTCCCTCTATCCTTCTTTCTTTCCTTCCCTCTATCCTTCTTTCTTTCCTTCCCTCTATCCTTCTTTCTTTCCTTCCCTCTATCCTTCTTTCTTTCCTTCCCTCTATTCTTCTTTCTTTCCTTCCCTCTATCCTTCTTTCTTTCCTTCCCTCTATCCTTCTTTCTTTCCTTCCCTCTATCCTCCTTTCTTTCCTTCCCTCTATCCTTCTTTCTTTCCTTCCCTCTATCCTTCTTTCTTTCCTTCCCTCTATCCTTCTTTCTTTCCTTCCCTCTATCCTTCTTTCTTTCCTTCCCTCTATCCTTCTTTCTTTCCTTCCCTCTATCCTTCTTTCTTTCCTTCCCTCTATCCTTCTTTCTTTCCTTCCCTCTATCCTTCTTTCTTTCCTTCCCTCTATCCTTCTTTCTTTCCTTCCCTCTATCCTTCTTTCTTTCCTTCCCTCTATCCTTCTTTCTTTCCTTCCCTCTATCCTTCTTTCTTTCCTTCCCTCTATCCTTCTTTCTTTCCTTCCCTCTATCCTTCTTTCTTTCCTTCCCTCTATCCTTCTTTCTTTCCTTCCCTCTATCCTCCTTTCTTTCCTTCCCTCTATCCTTCTTTCTTTCCTTCCCTCTATCCTTCTTTCTTTCCTTCCCTCTATCCTTCTTTCTTTCCTTCCCTCTATCCTTCTTTCTTTCCTTCCCTCTATCCTTCTTTCTTTCCTTCCATCATCTTTACCATTTTTCTTTTCCCTGTCTCCTTCCTCCCTTCCTTTACCTATCCTCATCTTTCCTTCAACCTTCCCTCCTTCATAATTCCTCTCCATCTCTCCCTCTATTCCTTCCTTCATCACCATCATATAAAATCATACTCGCTTCCCCTCCCCCCTACCCCCTCCCCCCCTCCCCCCCCCCCCCCCACCCCCATCCCCCCCAAAAAAAATTCATCCCAACTTAAAAATTCACGTTTCCTGGCCACTGAGATCACCTACCCTGACCTTCCCTTTACTTTGACCTGACCTGACCTCTCCCGAATGATGCCTTATACCTTATACCCAAACGATATATACCCATACACCAAATGAAACTCCAAAAGACGGACTATAATGTGTGTGTGTGTGGATATTAATCTGTTATCATTCAATCAAAAGTTTATAAGGTTTTACAAAGTTGTTTTCATTTTAATGTGGACTGGAGACCCTGTATAATATAAGTTGACTAATACTATACTTATGAGTGGGAGTAAACACTAATTCACATCTCTCTCTCTCTCTCTCTCTCTCTCTCTCTCTCTCTCTCTCTCTCTCTCTCTCTCTCTCTCTCTCTCTCTCTCTCTCTCACACAAATACACGTATGTATGTATGTATGTATGTATGTATTCTAATTACATATTTACTCAGTACATAATGCACCTTTTCACATATCCGTTGAGACATTGTTTCATAACTATTTGACAAATTTCATAACCGAATGACAGAACACATATCGAATGACAATCTAAAATAACTGTTGGTGGTATGTCATTCTCCAAGTGGTACATTCTCAAACTATCTGTAGACTGTTGGTTTATTGTTCACGTCTGTCAACCCACCACATAGTATATCTCAACCCACCACATAGTATATCTCAACCCACCACATAGTATATCTCTCCCACCACATAGTATATCTCAACCCACCACATAGTATATCTCTCCCACCACATAGTATATCTCAACCCACCACATAGTATATCTCAACCCACCACATAGTATATCTCTCCCGCCACATAGTATATCTCAACCCACCACATAGTATATCTCTCCCACCACATAGTATATCTCTCACGCCACATAGTATATCTCTCCCACCACACAGTATATCTCTCCCACCACATAGTATATCTCAACCCACCATATAGTATATCTCAACCCACCACATAGTATATCTCAACCCACCACATAGTATATCTCAACCCACCACATAGTATATCTCAACCCACCACATAGTATATCTCAACCCACCACATAGTATATCTCAACCCACCACATAGTATATCTCACCCACCAAACTACCAGTAACATAATTTGTTCTCATCAAAACCATATCAGTTGTGTGCGCGCTCTCTCTCTCTCTCTCTCTCTCTCTCTCTCTCTCTCTCTCTCTCTCTCTCTCACCCCCAAGTTTGTTATGACTCTTCCTGGACAGTGTATTTTTATCTTCCAATAGGATATGTTATCGTGTATCTCTTGTTAGAACGAGGGAACAAATAATATATTGATTAATGGCAGGTTGAGGGAGAGGGCGGTGTACTGTACAGAACTAAACAAATAATGTTTGGAAATACCTTCTTCTTTTAACATTCAGTGCCATAATATTCTGACTTCTACTGTTTAACTATAATCTGCCTACGCTACCGTTCACGGGATGAATATGGGTGCACCATAAACTAGCCGCTGTATGTGGCAAAATTCAAAAGCGGATCCCCGCCTTTTTTATTACATACCAGGAAACATCTCACACACACACACACACGTATAGATGATCAGTAAGGAGGAGCCTCGACCTGAGCCCTGACAGAACGTTACAGGTGTACTATTTCGTCAGGCCGCGGTGAGGAAGTATATGAGAGTGATTTAGGAAGTTATATTTATGTTCCATATAACATATTTATGGTTTGTGTGTGTGTGTGTGTGTGTGTGTGTGTGTGTGTGTGTGTGTCGGTCTGTCTGTAATTAGGTTAGCTTATGTTTGGTTAGTTATTAGTTGGAGTAAGTTGTAGTGGAGATTTTCAGGTTAGGTTAGATTAGATTAGGTTAGGTTGTGTTAGAGTAGGTTAGTTATGAGTTGGAGTAAGCTGGAGTTAAGATTCTTCTGGCTATACAAAACACTAAAGTTATTATCCAGCGTAATCCTCCCACACACCCCAGCAAAATGATTCACAATGGAGACTGATTAATGAATGCTTGTGTTGTGATAATAATTCCTCTTATTGATTAACGAACTTTAAATAACATGGAACAAGGTTGAGTGATGGTTGTTGAACTGATATAGAAATGTTAAGTGGTAGTAGATATAGTGTAAAATAAGTCATTGAGTGATACTGTAGTTGTGTAGTACCCAAGTATGGTTCACTTGTATGTTACTGAGGAAATTATTCAATCAGGATTTTTTTACAAGGATGATTGGTGTACCTGAAGTTGATGACCGTTTTTTTTTTTTTTTTTTTTTTTTATAATGGTTGCTCCTCCTGTAATGAGAATGGCCACCTAGGCGTGAATTTGTTTAAGGTGTTGAAGGTGTCGCCAACACAACAACCACACCCTGAGTTAATGAGCTGAGTGACTCAGTGTCAAGGAATAGTCCGTGGCCAACTGCACTGGCTAACCATTACCCCGGAACACGACGCGCGAATCGATTAACATCCAGGTCCCCAATTACTGTTGGGTAGACAGAGGCAAATGACGTAAAGAAACTTGCTCATGGTCTCACCCTGCCCGGAAATGGAACCCGGGTTCGTTCGCTTGCGAGGCGAGCAAGCTGACAATTACACCGTGTGTCGCCAACGTACACACACACACACACACACACTACATCCTTGACCACCGAAGGGTCAAGACGTACCTGGCGCTCCTCTCAGAGCAGCCAGGTCAACTGTTAAGTTGGCCCATACCAACCCCCTCCCCTGAACCCTCCTCCCCACCGGAATATCAACAAGTTCTCGCCAGAAGTTATAATTTCATTTAGGAAAGGAATGGAACCAGTGTTAAACATAGGTGAACAGTGGTGAACAGTGCTTAAGTCAGTGAGAACAACTCAACAGTAACAGTCGTACCCAAGTTAACCTTCACACAGTGAGGTCCCAGGTACCCAGTGATAACGGCCCATGAGACCCAACAACAACCAGCGATGTGTTAATCCGTCTACGTTAGGAAGGCCTGGGACCAAACCTCACTCATATAACACCATCTGTGAGGGAATTACTAAATCACGTCAGGTCCCTCATAACACCATCTGTGAGGGAATTACTACACCACGTGGTCCCTCATAACACCATCTGCGAGGGAATTACTACACCACGTCAGGTCCCTCATAACACCATCTGTTAGGGAATTACTACACCACGTGGTCCCTCATAACACCATCTGCGAGGGAATTACTACACCACGTCAGGTCCCTCATAACACCATCTGAGGGAACTACTACATCACGTGAGGTCCCTCCTAACACCATCTGGAAGGGAGTTACTACACTACGTGTTTGCTGTTCAACACGTACACTCCTACATTAATCTGTATGTTCACTGTATGTTCCTTTACCTTTCTCTAATGAAGGCTTTTGTTAAACCACCAATGTATGTAATAAGTCATTTTTGTCCAATGTATATTTTCAGCCTTCGGGCTGCGGAACTTTTTCAATAAACTGTTAATTATTATTATTATTATTATTATTATTATTATTATTATTATTATTATCCACACACACTCATCCACACACACTCATCCACACACACACACACACGCACACACAGTCACACTCATCCACACACACACACACACACACACGCACACACACACACTCATCTACACGCACTCACACTCATCCACACATACACACACACACACACACACACACATACACACATACACACACACATATATATATATATATATATATAAATATATATATATATATATATATATATAAATATATATATATATAATGATGGTATTGTTTCATTCTTCGACGGCTTGATATTTCGGTGAGAAAGAGAGATAGGGAGAAAATGGAGTGAGAGAGTGGGTGAGATAGTGTGTAAGATAGTGAGTGAGAGAGAGATAGAGTGAAAAAGAAAAAAGAGAGAGAAATAAAGAGGGAAAGAGACAAAGAGGGAGACAGACAGACAGACAAAGAGTGTGTTTATTCACCATTTTCTCGCCAAGGTATGAACTAAACTGTATTAATATGTAAATTACTATATGCAATTCAGGTAGTGGATCCTGAACCTAACGTAACCTAACCAAAATTCAACCTAACCTAAATATTTAACTGGGAAAAAAAAACACCTAGGTGCTTCTCTAGACTTCCCAAATATATACCCATACGATTAACCTGAGGCTCAGACAACATGACCTCATCTGCATTAACACCCTATTTTAATTGCCAGGTAAATGGTGTAACAGAAGCCACAGAGATGGAAGGAGAGGATGACAGAAGAGTGATGGGAGAAGAGACTAACAGGGGAGAGGGAGGAGGAGAAGGAGGTAGGGAGGAATGGGAAGAGGGGTAGGAGGAGAAAGGGGTAGGAAGAAATGGGAGGAGGAGGGAATGACAATAGAGGGAAAGAAGAAGGGTGAAAGGGGATAAAGGAACAGGAAATGGAGATGAAGAACAGTGGATAAGGGAGGAAAAAGTGTAGAGGAAGAGGAAGGAAAGGTGAAGAAAGGGAAGGATAGGAAAAAAATGTATTAGGGGAAGAATTAGGGGAATGCGGGAAGGAAGAAGCAGGAAAGAAGAGGAAGGGTGAGAAGTGTTACGGAATAATCAAGATGAAGAAGAGGGAGAGGAGAGGGAAGTGGAAAGAAAAGAAATTAGAAAGAGGAGAAGAGAGGGTGGAAGGAGGTAGTAAGGAAAGGAAAGCAGGCGTCTTGTTTATTATTCTCAAGGAACTCTCAACACTGGACTGTATGTAAACAATGATGTGCATTCGAGTAGGAACTAAAATATAATTAATCACTTATATACTAACAATCTATTTAATGTCAAACGTATTTATTTATTTGTGGTCTTCAAATATTCAGTATTAGTCATCTGTTGTGTTTTGGTTAATGTATTTATGAAAGTTTGGGATAGAATGTGAAGTGCATTCGAACATCAACGAAAAAAAAAACATATATTACACTGAATTCATTTCCATTAGTTGTTATTTGCGATTTAAAAGACTTAACATTAGTTCTTATGTATATAGAGTGTTATTAACTTTTTTTTTTATTTACTAGAACATGAGGATTAACCAATCAATGTCCTTAATGTAAAGACTACTATATACAGTTCACAGGAGGGAGAGTTATCGTATGAATCACCACCATGAATCATCTCCCGAGTGTTTTAAATCACCATCTATTGCGAGGTATTAATTTGTGACATTTAATTATTTGATATTTGTATGTTTATTATGTAACACCAGGAGCTTTGGGCTTTTTTTAATCCCAATGTGAAAAAAGTAATATAACAAAGTATTTTTTTTTTGCTGCAGTCATCATATAAAACCATATTCTGTACCCACCTCCTCCTTGTGTTTGAGTGAGTAGAGTGAAGAAGATTGGAGGAGGAGGAGAGTGAGAGGTAGGAGGAGGAACGTGGAGAGGGAAGCACTGAACTGTAGTACTCGTAGAGAAGCCTAAGAGGGGAGTGGTGTGTGTGTGTGTGTGTGTGTGTGTGAGGATGAATATTTAATTCCTTATAAAAATTAAAATCTTTTCTTGGAAGTATATAAAAACCCATTTAATCCAAGAGAAAGAGAGGGGGAGACAGAAAAATAGACAGACAGAAAAACAGACAGACAGAAAAACAGACAAACAGACAGACAGACAGACAGACAAACAGACAGACAGACAATGGGTAATACACAGCTCCTAAAAGTCCACTTACCAAACGTATAACCTACCCAAATATCTTGTTATCGTTTATTCATTATTACACGAGTTACACAGCAGTGATCCCATAGCCTGGTGAGTGTCGTCCACCTGATGATACTCTAAGTGGCTTAAACACACACACACACACACACACACACACACACACACACACACTCACACACACTCACTCACACACACTCACTCACACACACACACACACACACACACACACACACACACACAACTATTATTACCAAGCAACATTAACCAATAATTGACTAATCATATACAATTTATAATACTCCTTTTAAAAAAATATATATATAAAACGTATATCTCTTACTTAGTTCTATTTACGGATTGACATTGAAAAAAAAATAAAATGAATATATAAACAATGAACTAAGTGTGGGTTAATCCTTTGTCTAGTCTTCAGGTAAATGTTATATTGCTATTTTGGTATCACGTCTATTTTTCACCCAATGGAAAGACATATTTTAATTTTGGTCATATAATTAAAACACATATTGGAATTAACGCTTAGTATTTCTTCTTTTTTTTCCCCCGACGTTATCAATCACCCGGGAATAATTAATTAGTTAAGAATGACCATTTGAGAAGAGGCAGGTGATAATAAAGGTGATTTGGGATATGACGTAGGTGTGGTGACAAGGCTTAAGGGATATGACATACATACATACATACATATATTGCTATTTGGTTGGGTGAATAGACAGGTATTTAAATTAACCAATGGACAGACAGACAGGCAATACAGACATTCTTTCTATCCTGTAAATTGCAGAGTATTTCGCTACTCTTTTTAATAACAATATTTTACAATGATTCTCTGGGAGCTGTTCTGTGAAAGCAAACAATCCCACGAGTTGAAAGGCAAACATGGAATTGAAATAGAGTTTGTTTATGTAAAAAAAAAAAAGTCAAACCATCCCTCAGGTTATTATTTTTGTTTTATTTGATGAAAAGGGTTGTAGTGTATTTAATGGGTTTTGTTTTTTTAATTTATTATTCCAAGTTCGGTTTTTAAGGTGGTTTTCTAAGTTGGGTTTGATATTATGCTTGAGATTTGTGTTTGGAATTTTAAGTTGGGTTTTTCATGTCTGGGATTTTAAGTTGGGTTTTTCATGTCTGGGATTTTAAGTTGGTTTTTATTTTCTGGGATTTTAAATTGGGTTTTATTGTGTTATAGGTTTGTAACTTAAGGATTTATAGATATGATTTTAAATTAGGGTTTTATGTTCGGGATTTTAAGTGGGGTTATATGATTAGGATTTTAAGTTGGGATTTTTTTCTTTAATTTTAAGTTAGGGATTATTTTAAATTAGGGTTTCTGTGTGATATTTCCTAACATGGGATTAATATTTAGTATTTAAAATTATAGATTAGCTAAAAATAAAGTTAAAACCTCAATTAAAAATAAGTTTAGTTTAGACTGTAATTTATTAAACTATCTTTAAAGGAATTAGCTACTAGTTAATACCATCAGATAAAATACTTCAGCTAAAACAGATATAGTTAGTTGTCTTTACCTCAGCTAAAACTTGACCATAATTCGGCTAAAACACACATCATCACTTCCTCTTCAGCTACAACAAAAACAAACACAGCTAAAACAAAACAAAACAAAACTAAACTAAAACAAAACCAAACACAGCTAAAACAAAACCAAACACAGCTAAAACAAAACCAAACACAGCTAAAACAAAAACAAACACAGCTAAAACAAAACCAAGCACAGCTAAAACAAAACCAAACACAGCTAAAACAAAACCAAACACAGCTAAAGCACAAACCAAACACAGCTAAAATAAAACCAAAAACAGCTAAAACTAAACCTATGCGTAAACATTACCTAAGACACAATTTAATAAACCTCAATCAAAGATAACAATGACACCTTAATCTCCTGAAGGGGGAAGGGGAGGGGGAGAAGGGGGGAGGGGAGGGGGAGGAAGGGGGGTGTGGAAGGGAAGGAAGGGGGGGGTGACTAACTCAATGAATAGTTTATGAGATTAATTTAGTTATTACTGTATGCAAATGGGAGAGACGGACACCTGGGTAGCTCTGTCATCAAGGTGTAGGTGTGGGGTGGGTGGGTGGCCTGCTGGGAATGTTACTGTCAGAAGATAGAAAGACAGATAGATAGACGATTAAACATACAAATAACATAGAGAGAAGGAAAGAGAAAGAGAGAAAGTAATCTAACTGAGAAAATTAAATAATTGGGCTAGACTTTTCACACCTTGTTGGTGATTGGAGAAGAACAATCGAGTCAATGCACTTTTGCCACGTCTACGATTCACAAAAACACTTTAGAGTGGTAATTTAACCTAACTTAGTCAACATTTAATTTGGCAACACTGAATATATTAAGACAAATATATTAGGAGGTTTGTCGTGAATGTGTGTACGTTTGTTGGAGACGAAATAAAGAGTTGTTGTCTTCATCGTAGCGTTGTACTCGTCCTCTTCGTCATTCTTGTCTTCCTCATCGTCCTTGCCACTGTTCATTCTTGGTTTTTCCCTTATATGCTACCAGCCTCTTATTATTATATCAATGCCGTACGACAGTTTGGGATGCCTGGCAGTACTCGCAGGTCTTTCAGCTCAACCAATCACGTACCCCCTTACAAACCGCTGATCAACGCTGGCGGACGTATGACATATTTTATTTTCATCCTCCCATAAATAAATATTTTCTCTGGTTGTCATCCTCTTTTGAACCATCTCTGGAGTACGACGAACTCACACGACAAACTTACAGTACAAGTGTATTGGAAAGGAGCAACACAAACACGACAGAGACCTTGTTTGTGTTGCGTCAAGTCCCTTCAAGAACTGTGTGTGTGTGTGTGTGTGTGTGTGTGTTCTGGGAATATGTGTATTTGTATGTATGTATGTATGTATGTATGTGTAGATGTGAATGAGTTTATATAAGTGTGTTGTGTGACTGTGTTTGTATACAACTGCTTACTTCCATGTATTCCTGAAAAACACAAATGTCTATACGATATTTTTTCATCTATCTATGTATTAAATTATTCGTATATACATGTATGACTACTATATATGTTCATCCATGTATTAAATCACTCGGGTATACATGTATGAATATCATGCATATATCCACACCGTGATAAGAAAAGCTTCAGTAACTCACTAATTCACTCACCGAACCAACCAGCTGGCTCAAGACACCTAACCTAACCTAACCAACCAGCTGGCTCAAGACACCTAACCTAACACACTTACCCTGACTCAATCTGTCGCCTCCACCCCAAGAGTCGCTCATTTGACACAGTTCTGGGTACACCACGAGAGTCCACCACTATACTGTATGTTAGTCTCAGTTCTGTTACCACGCCATTTTGAAGTATTTTTGTGTCTGTTTATTTGATCTGGGAGGAAATAAATATATTGTTTGAAAATGATTATAGGGAGGGAAGGAATGAATCCAGGGAGGGAGGAAAGGGGTAAGGAAGGGAGGGATCCAGGTAGGGAGGGAGGGAGGGAGGGAATCTATTTTGTATGTATTTTATATTGATAAGGAAAGAATGGTTATGGTAGGGGTGTCACATTCATGGTAGCGGACGTAATCAAGGAGTACAAACCAGCCCCCCACCCCCCCCCCCCCTAAATTTACACAGAACCCCTTCACACTGACTTGAGGGGGGAGGAAGGGGTCTCCATTGGCACACAGAACCCCTTCACACTGACTTGAGGGGGGGGAGGAAGGGGGTCTCCATTGGCACACAGAACCCCTTTACAGTAACTTGAAAGGGAAGAACGTGACCTACGAGGTTACATAATCCTCCGTAAACCCACATAAAGAGAGGGTGGTAGGGGGGGTGTGGGAGGTAGGGGGGTGTGGGAGGTAGGGGGAATGTGGGAGGAGGAAGACAGGAGGGCGGGGGAAAAATGGCCTTGTTTAAATCCCGAGTAAGCTGTTAATGGGTTTTGATATGTTTTGTTCCCAGGGTGAATACAGCAGGGAGTACCAGTAGTGTGGGGTCTCTCTCTCTCTCTCTCTCTCTCTCTCTCTCTCTCTCTCTCTCTCTCTCTCTCTCTCTATGAAAGGCGTGCGGAGGGAGAGCGACATCTGAATACCTATACAATCAGGTTGTAACTTTCTGGCGACGTGAAAAAAAAAAGAAAGTTTTATAGAAAGTATGAAAGGCGGCGAGACTACATGTAAGATTTTTAATAACGTTTTTTAAGTAATTTTGGTGCTATTTTTGTATTCATTAAAAATCAGGATATATGAAATTTTTGGACATCAATGAAGAGAAAGTATTAGAGAAAGTACAAGAGGCAGGGGGTATTTTTTTTATAATTTCCTAACCAAAGTAAGTATTAAAGAAAGTGAGATAGACTGAGATATTTTATGATAACCAGAGAAAATAATGGAGAAAGTACCAGAGACAGGGAGTATTTTCTTATGATTTTCTAACTAAAGAAAGTATTAATGAAAGTATGATCAAGTTTACGAAGAACCACTTAAGAGTTAATAAGGTGAGGTATACATAGTCTTACCTGGAACTACACACACACACACACACATACACACACACACACACACACACGATCGGTTAATTATTTACCTTTACCTTTACTTCGTATAATTTGCATATTTAATGAATGTTAATTAGGTTTTCCTCGTACGCACCTGAAAGGGAAAGTTATATCAGTCTAATTTATTTAAGAGCAACATAACAGACTAAAGATACTGCAACCACAAACACTTTTTTTTTTAAGTTTATTCAATATAATATAATAAACTTTTATGTAATTTTATGTAACTTTTATTCGTAATCAAGTTTGCGAAGCTTTTACGTCCCGTCAGTGTGAGGAGGGTAAAGTTTGGTCGACTGAGCAGTAAGTGGTGAGGGAGTACACAGCTTTACTTTTAACTGACTCTGAATAGTTGAAAAGTTTGTGGGTTTTGAGGCGAGAAGAGAGAGAGAGAGAGAGAGAGAGAGAGAGAGAGAGAGTCAAAGAGAAAGAGATACTCATAGATAGAGAGAGACAGAGTAAGAGACAGAGAGAAAGAGATGGTCAGAGATAGAGAGAAATTCACGAAACTATCCTATTCTCAAGGTGGTCATGATTTTTCGTCTATCAAACACAATGTTACACACACACACACACACACACACACACACACACACACAAAACACATTTCACAAACATCATAAGAACTTAACCTCTTAATGTCTCGTGCCACAGTGACCTAGATATGGTAATGGGATATATTTTCTGTTCACTAATAATAATAGCTGCTGTTAATACGTTCAATGGGCTCCTGGTCTTATTTTGACACATTTTCTTTTTTTTCAGAAATTTTATATTATTTTTTATGTAATTTTACTGATATTTGTAATTTGATGTGGTAGTAATAGTTCTTTAATTAGGGTATCTGCTAGGTTAGGTTAGGTTAGGTTAAAATGGATTAGGTTCAAATGGTTTAAATGAGTTTTAGTGTCCCCAGTAAATGTACCCGGCTCTGACCTGAGGCAAACTGGCTATGACGAATTGACCTCACACGACCCAAGTTCTTAACATCTCAACTTTGGTGATTTGGGGCAGCCGGTGGTTCCTGTCGTGCTATTACCTTCTACTGCCACTCCTTCAGGAAAATGTAAAGCCAATTGATGTGGCCATTTACCTGAACTCGGCGTGTGATGGGTGGCTCTGGAGAGGGTGTTTTTGAAGGCTATGCTTAGGTAAACTTTTAAGATAGGTTAGGTAAATTTGGGTTAGGTTAGGTTAGCTTAGGTTAGGTTTTGGTTAGGTTTTGGTTAGGATAGGTTAGGTTTTGGTTAGGATTGGTTAGGTTTTGGTTAGGTTAGGTTTCGAGGAGAGTTACATAGATGTTGTTCGTAGTCGTGCTGATGAAGTCAAACAGATTGGGAGAAAGACGGACAGACAAACAGACTAAAAGAAAGAGTGGGAGCATAAACAAAGAGAGGAAGAATAATTAAGAGAGAATAAGAAAGAGAAAGAATAATTGGGAGAATAAGAGAGAAAGAATAATTAAGAGAGAATAAGAGAGAAAGAATAATTAAGAGAGAACAAGAGAGAGAAACAAAAATTAAGAGAGAATAAGAGAGAAAAAGAATAATTAAGAGAGAATAAGAGAGAAAAAGAATAATTAAGAGAGAATAAGAGAAATAAAGAATAATTAAGAGAGAATAAAAGAGAAAAAGAATAATTTAGAGAGAATATGAGAGAGAAAGAATGATTAAGAGGGAACAAGAGAGAGAAAGAATAATTAAAAGAGAATAAGAGAGAGAAAGAATAATTAAGAGAGAATAAGAGAAAGAAAGAATAGTTAAGAGAGAATAGGAGAGAGAGAAAGAATAATTAAGAGAGAATAAGAGTTAGAAGAAAAGAGTAAATGATAGAGAGAGAGAGAGAGAGAGAGAGAGCCACACAGTATGGTAAACTATGTTCTTTAAACTTTGCATAAAAAATTTACTGAGTTGAGACCCCGTGTGTGTGTGTGTGTGTGTGTGTGTGTGTGTAGGCGATAAATTCATGTGAGTTTTTCCACCAAGAATTTGAATTCCCTTCATTTACTACACCCTCCCTAACCACACCCTCCCTCACCCCCACCTCCATCACCACACCCACCCTCACCCCCACCCTCCCTCACCACACCCTCCCTCACCCCATCCTCCATCACCACACCCTCCCTCACCCCCACCCTCCATCACCACACCCTCCCTCACCCCCACCTCCATCACCACACCCTCCCTCACCCCCACCCTCCATCACCACACCCTCCCTCACACCCTCCCTCACCACACCCTCACCCCCACCCTCCCTCACCCCCACCCTCCCTCACCACACCTCCCTCACCCCCACCCTCCCTCACCCCCACCCTCCCTCACCCCCACCCTCCCTCACCACACCCTCCCTCACCCCCACCCTCCCTCACCCCACCCTCCCTCACCCCCCACCCTCCCTCACCACACCCTCCCTCACCCCAACCTCCATCACCACACCCTCCCTCACCCCCACCCTCCATCACCACACCCTCCCTCACACCCACCCTCCATCACCACACCCTCCCTCACACCCTTCCTCACCACACCCTCCCTCACCCCAACCTCCATCACCACACCCTCCCTCACCCCCACCCTCCATCACCACACCCTCCCTCACCCCCACCCTTCATCACCACACCCTCCCTCACACCCTCCATCACCACACCCTCCCTCACACCCTCCATCACCACACCCTCCCTCACACCCTCCCTCACCACACCCTCCCTCACCCCAACCTCCATCACCAAACCCTCTCTCACCCCCACCCTCCCTCACCACACCCTCCCTCACCCCAACCTCCATCACCACACCCTCCCTCACCCCCACCCTCCCTCACCACACCCTCCCTCACCCCCACCCTCCCTCACCCCCACCCTCCCTCACCCACACCCTCCCTCACCCCAACCTCCTTCACCACACCCTCACCACACCCTCCCTCACCACACCCTCCCTCACCACACCCTCCCTCACACCCTCCCTCACCACACCCTCCCTCACACCCTCCATCACCACACCCTCCCTCACACCCTCCCTCACCACACCCTCCCTCACACCCTCCCTCACCCCCACCCTCCCTCACCACACCCTCCCTCACCCCAACCTCCTTCACCACACCCTCACCACACCCTCACCCCAACCTCCATCACCACAACCTCACCACACCCTACCTCACCACACCCTCCCTCACACCCTCCATCACCACACCCTCCCTCACACCCTCCCTCACCACACCCTCCCTCACCACACCCTCCCTCACCCCCACCCTCCCTCACAACACCCTCCCTCACCCCAACCTCCTTCACCACACCCTCACCCCAACCTCCCTCACCACACCCTCCCTCACCACACCCTCCCTCACACCCTCCCTCACCACACCCTCCCTCACCACACCCTCCATCACCACACCCTCCCTCACACCCTCCCTCACCAGTATAAACGACACTTATGCCCTCCTTCAGACGACAATGTCACCAGAGAACAGAACACAATAGCCAACTCTTCGATAACTTCTCCCAGCCAAACGACCTCAGCTTACGGGTTTTACTGTTATTTGCTGTGTCGTAATTTTCCTCCTTAAGTATGCGACAAATTTTTTTTCATTGACAGCTAAGATGCGTAAACTATCCGCAGCTGGAGTCGAGTAGAGTCTCAAAAGTTCCGTAAGATGATATTCTTTTTTACTTAACTGGATATGAGAGACAATATCCCGCTCCTCCGGTAGAGTCTCGCTGTATCCACACCTCTGTATCGTGGCTTAAATGAGGCACTTAGGTGCGTTCCCACATCTCCAGCTTCAAAATTATCATAGGAATGTGTCAGAAAATAGCGCCTGGACTCACCTGCGGTACGATAACTTCTCCAAAATATAAAGCAGTATAATCTATTGTTCCCGCTGCGCTGCCAATGTACGGCGATATACTTTACAGCTGCCCTGAGGCGGACGACAGCAGAAACTGTTGTTATCTCTGTAGATGCCAAAGTATGATAATTTTGTGTTGCCAGCTGCACGATACAGTATCCTAAGCTGTAGGTTAAGTTTTTATTGACATGTTCGACATTTCTTCTCGTCCATACATTCGGTGCGATAAAGTCTCTTTCTGTTGTTGTGTTTGTCACGCTGCCAGTGCATGATAAAGTTTAGTGTTGCTAGCTTCATGTGTGTCTTAATTTTATATGAGCGATATTTGTTTTATTTTTCAGATCAGATTTTAGGAACTTAATTTGTTCACATTGCTTACAAAAAATTTTTCGGATCACCTGAAGAATCATCGCCTCAGCTTGTTTCACCTAAAGATTAAACCACCCTAAAACTATTTTGGGAGGATGAGGTTAGGTTAGGATATGTTAGGTTAGATTTAGGTTAGGATAGAATAGGTTTAGGTTAGGTTAAGTTAGCATTAAGGTAGTTAATCTTCAGGTGAAATAAGTTGGGGCGATGATTCTTTAGGTGATCCAAATTTTGTTTAGTTTGATGTGTAAATTCCTTCAAGTGTGCGAATTTTGGCTCTAGAAATGATTCATGTTCGTCAACTTTACAAAATTGTACCACAATTGCAGCTAATGTTGGTGCTGTACCACAACCATAGCTAATGTTGGTGCTGTACCACAACCGGAGCTAATGTTGGTGCTGTACCACAACCACAGCTAATGTTGGTGCTGTACCACAACCGCAGCTAATGTTGGTGCTGTACCACAACCACAGCTAATGTTGGTGCTGTACCACAACCATAGCTAATGTTGGTGCTGTACCACAACCGCAGCTAATGTTGGTGCTGTACCAGAACCACAGCTAATGTTGGTGCTGTACCACAACCGCAGCTAATGTTAGTTCTGTACCACAACCGCAGTTAATGTTGGTGCTGTACCACAACCGCAGCTAATGTTGATGCTGTACCACAACCGCAGCTAATGTTGGTGCTGTACCACAACCGCAGCTAATGTTGGTGCTGTACCACAACTTGTCTTGTCATTACTCGAACCTTCAGTTAAATACAAGTATATGTTTTTATCTTGAGGTATTTTGGTCACACACACACACACACACACACACAGAGCAGGAGAGAGAGGGATAAATATAGAAATAACGGGAAGGGTGACAGGTGGACAGATAGAGAGAAGAGAGAGAGAGATATTGTTAAGGAAAGAAAGGTACTGTCGAAGGAGACAGACAGACAGACAGACAGACGGATGGACGGACGGGTAGATAGATATAGATAGATAGATAGATTGTTTGTTAAGGAAATAAACGTAATAATAAGTCGAAGGAGGTAGACAGATAGTAGCTAGACAAAGACAAAAATAAAGAAACCATTAACCCACAAATAATAATAAAAATTAATACGACTAAAACGTTTCTATAATTATGTGTATATTAGTGAACAGCAAATGTCACTATATATCGGTCACTCCAACTGGCTGACGTGTATAACAGAACCAAGGCAGGAGACTGATTGTTTACTGTGTGTCTCGTGTTGTATTGGTAACTAGAGAGAGAGGGGGGGGGGGGGCAGAAGGAGATGCAATGGGAGGTAAGAAACGTGAAAATGAGGTATAGAAAGAGAGTGAAATACAAATAGAGTTAGGGTGAATGGGAGAAAGAGAGAGAGAGAGAGAGAGAGAGAGGGGTGCAAACAGATATAGGACACATGATATAGGACATATATCACCGCACCTGGTGAAGTGTGTGTGTGTACAGTTGCCCTGGTGACGTCAGTCAACGCGACTCTCTTAATGAGAGAGAAAAATAAAACGAGGGAAAAAAGAGAAGGTGTTTAAATTTACCTGTACTAGGTTGAGAGGCGGTGTTAGTGTAAAAATCTTAATTAATGTAAGTAACCTGTAAGATAAAGTGTGAGAGAGAGAGAGAGAGAGAGGAGAGAGAATGTCTGCCTATTTCAATCACAGTACAGTGCCAGATGAGGCGTAGATCCCTTAATTAATGTTTCTCACCTGTATGACTTGAACTATATGGTATAGATGGCTAAATAGATTGATAAATAGGTACAGTCAGCCAAAGATGCACCGACCCCCACCCTAGGTCTCGTGCTCGCAATTTTACTTGGCAATACTTGGTAAAGGAAGACTGTGTGTAAAGGTGATTGTGATTGGTGGATCTGTTTTCAGCTGTTTTCGGTAGGTAAAGAGAGGGAGAGTATGGCTTTCGCCAGGCGAGATCTACTGGTAATCTGCTCTCCTACTGCGTCCATCTTTGGTCATTCTCTCTTTGGGATTATGGGGAAACTTTCGTCGTGGCCCTCGACATCTCCAAAGCATTTGACAGGATATGGCACAATTCTTTGCTTTCTAAACTTCCCTCTTATGGTTTCTCTCCCCCACTTTCTCTAATTTTTAACTTCCTTGAGAACCGATCCATGGTTGTTGTCGGGGGATCGATCTCTCGCTCTTTCTCTACCAATAGTGATGTCCCACAGGGTTCTGTTCTTTCACCTACTCTCTTCCTTCTTTTTATCAATGATTTACTTCACACTACGACGAATTCTATCCATTCTTACGCTGATGATTCTACTCTTCACTCTTCTTCACATTTTCCCCTTCCCCCTAATTCTCAAACTAGATCTGTTTCTAGAGCTGATATCATTTCATCTATCAATGCGGATCTGTGTAGCATCTCCGAATGGGGAGGTAGAAACTTGATTAAATTCAATAGTAATAAAACACAGTATTTACCAATTACACTTTCCAAATTAGATGATCTTCCACCAATCACACTTCAGGACGCATTCATTCTGCCAAATTCTGAAATAGATATGCTAGGCCTCACCATTTCCTCTAATGTCATGGAAGCCACACATCCTCAACACTGCTAAAGCTGCCTCCCGAAAGCTGGGTATGTTGTAGCTGCCGTAGCTACTTCACTCCTGAGCAGTTGGTTCAAGTTTATGAGGGATTCATTCGTCCTAACTTGGAGTACTGCTCTCATATCTGGGGTGGCTCCTCTTCTGTCCAACTGTTAGATAGGGTGGAATCGAATCAAAGGCATTTCGTCTTATTAACTCTCCTTCTTTAGTTGATAATCTCTCTTCACTTTCTCTTCGCCACAATGTTGGTTCACTCTCTCTCTCTCTCTCTCTCTCTCTCTCTCTCTCTCTCTCTCTCTCTCTCTCTTTTACATGTACCTGACCGGTCAATGTTCGGTGGCTTTTGCATCCTGTGTACCGCCGGCAAGGCCGTGGGCTCGTAGCACGCGTCTTGCCCGCGGTGCCCACCGTTTCTCTGTGGATGTCGGTCACACTAGAATAACCCTTTACAGTACAACCTTATTTCCTCACACAGCCAAACTGTGGAATGCTTTGTCTTCTGTGTTTCCATACTCATACAATCTGTCTCACTTCAAAAAGCTGGTTTCCGGCATCTTCGTGGTGTAGATTAATATAATATTTTTCTTTTCTATTTTTAATTTCTTTTCACACTTATTTTTTCACACCCTAGGCCCCGTTGTGGGCCGATGACCTGTGCCCAGGTGGGCTATTCCCCGTAAAACAAAAAAGTGTCTTCACAGGACACTATAATGGTGATGGAGTTAGTTTAGATGTCTCAATTAATGTCCCTCACTTGCATGGCCTAACTCACCTGTTCCTCCGTACCTCGGCTCTACCAGGTATGTGTAACGCGAGCTGAGGTAAACTGAGAGAGAGACGATGAAAGGAAAAGAGATGAGAGATGGAGAGGATGTGGGAGACAAGGAGGAAGAGATTAAATGTGGAGTGGAAGGGAGGTGGAGAAGGAGAGAGATTACATGTTGGATAGAGAGGGAGAAAGAGAAAGAGAGAGAGACTGACAGACACAGACAGACAGACAGAGAGAGAGAAGAGAGAAGAGAGAGGCCTTCAAACATGTACGCAACTCCCGCGAAAGTCATTAAAATGTTAGAGAGTTAAAACCACAAAAATACTCGTCTTTGCCAACAGATTAAACTGAACTGCACTTCAAAAACCTAAATGCACAACAAAAACACTGAACAAAAATGTGAACTATTTTATATGAACTGACTCCAAAGTGAAAAGAAATATGGTGGAGCGGAAACGGAGGTAATTTTCTGTCATTATAGAAGAAGAAAATTAGGGTCTTAAAGTGGCGGAAGTTTACAACAAAATGTGCCAGTCGACAAGGGCGCAGTAGGTCAAGTGAGCATGACACTGTTCCTCGCTCAAGAAATACTTCACTGAATATAACTCTCGATAACCTTTTGGCATTTTTTCTTTTTTGAGAATTGATATAATAAATATTTGGTTTATATATATATATATATAAATAAAACTGCACTCAATAAGTTTAAATTTACAAACACACATTACCATACACATATATTCATGAATACATAACAGGCACAGGGTGAACGATAATCATTAAGGTAAACAAGTATACACACAAAAACGTAAAACGTATTTCCATGTATGTATGTATATATATATGTATGTATTGTATGTATGTACAGTATGTATTCCGGGTCAAAGATCAAAGCCACAGTAGTGAACTCTGGTTATGAATACATGAAAATATTTCCATGAACCATTTACAGTTTTTATGTCTCTGAAAAGATAATTTTGTATATCTTTTTTTTTCACGTAAATGAAATGTGTCTGTCGGTCTGTGTAATAATAGTAACAATAATAATAATAATAATAACGATTTATTAGGAAAATACATCAGACAAAGGCTAAAACTATACAGAAGACAGAAAAGACATTACACACAGTGACACTAGGGAGTGACTCGACTAACAAAAGCTTTCAGTACAAAAAGGACAGTAAACATGGTGGGATTATACAAGTTATTTTTACAGTGGTCTGGAAGGGCTTGTCGTGTACCCTACTGTGTAAAGTTTAGTCCAACAGCGAACACGTGGACGAGGCCCTCACGTGGTGTAGCAGTATCTCGCTGTCACGTGGTGTTGGTGGGAGTTCTCAGTTCACCCGTGGTGTTGGTGGGAGTTCTCAGTTCACCCGTGGTGTTGGTGGGAGTTCTTAGTTCACCCGTGGTGTTGGTGGGAGTTCTCAGTTCACCCGTGGTGTTGGTGGGAGTTCTCAGTTCACCCGTGGTGTTGGTGGGAGTTGTTAGTTCACCCGTGGTGTTGGTGGGAGTTCTCAGTTCACCCGTGGTGTGGGGGTTCTGAGTACACCCGTGGTGTTGGTGGGAGTTGTTAGTTCACCCGTGGTGTTGGTGGGAGTTGTTAGTTCACCCGTGGTGTTGGTGGGAGTTCTCAGTTCACCCGTGGTGTTGGTGGGAGTTGTTAGTTCACCCGTGGTGTTGGTGGGAGTTGTTAGTTCACCCGTGGTGTTGGTGGGAGTTCTCAGTTCACCCGTGGTGTTGGTGGGAGTTCTCAGTTCACCCGTGGTGTTGGTGGGAGTTCTAGTTCACCCGTGGTGTTGGTGGGAGCTTCCACCTTCACGTGGTGTCATGGGACCTCACTGGTGGGTGTAAAGGTCAACATTGAGCACAACCCTCGGCTGCCAGGTGTTAAGCCATGTTCAACATCGTCGCCTCATAGTGATTAAGAGGTGTGTGTGTGTGTGTGTGTTGTGTGTGTGTGTGTGTGTGTGTGTGTGTGTGTGTGTGTGTCTAATAGCTTACAGTGAGTCACGTTACTATATTTTGATTTTGTTTCCAGAATTTATGCTTAAGAAATAAAAATAAGGTAGTTGTGCTAAACTTCTGCACTTGACTATCACTAACCTTTACTTGTACTTATAAGTCCTCGTCTTCATGAATTATCCCTGATACGACTCCTCTAAACTGAGTAAACATCAGATTCTTATCAGTTCTGGGTCTCTGGTTCCAAGTTCGTTCTCCATCATTCAATCTGATCTCATTTGTAACGCCCAAGAGATTTCGTCGACCAAATTCTGTCTCCAAAATTCGGTCCACCGGGGTTCGTGATGTAAAAAGGAGGAAAATAAGAGAAAGAAGAGCATAAAAAGCGAGACAGGAGACGAAGGAAGCTAAGACGAGTGAATTTTCCGCGACGAAGGAAAAAGAAAACGGAGTTCTCAAAGTCGCGGATATTCACAACTAACTGTGCGAGTTGACAGGGACAGTAATAGGTCAGGTTCACAATTTTTGTCGCTCTCTAAAGGGACAAGTCGCTGAAAATCCTGGAATACAGTCTGGTTTAATGGGTCTTCGCTTATTTTCGTAAAGTTTTAATATATTCTGGGGGGTTTTAAGTTATAATATAGAAAGGAAAAGGAATAATTAACAAAGACTGATACGCGCACAATATCTATAAATGTATATACTTATGAAGCTATGCATATACTTAAAACACACACACACACACACACACACACACCAAAGATCAGAGCCACAATAATAAACTCTCGTTGTACATATACAAAAATATTTTCATGAACCATTTACAGTTTTTATGCGCGACAAAGAGAATCTGAAATGTATATTTTTTTACCTAAAACAAAGTGAATGTGAGTGTGTGGTTATCAGAGTACATGTGTGTGTGTGTGTGTGTGTGTGTGTGTACGTACGTATAATTGTCAGTGTGTATTTGTGTTTTGGGTAGTG